>RJWT010004208.1:0-34040 GCA_004365215.1 Cuniculus paca | reverse complement strand
AAGGCCAAATCCTCATTCTCAACCACAACACTTTATTCCCTCCTGACTGACAAGGATGGTGAGCCAGCGACAACCTGCCCTACCTCTCCCCCTAGATTTTCAGGCTACCAACAGCTCAGCCTGTGTGCACTGATGCAGCTGGCTTGTGGCACCTGTCCCCCGTCCTCACCTCCCGGCCTGGCCAGAGGACCTCGCTCAGCTTCCTCAGGGTGTCTTTCTATAGCTGAAGCTATAGATGCATCGGTCTAGTGCATCTGGAGGAGGAAACAACTGGGTGTGGTGGTTTCTGCCATGAAAACGGGTCTTTCCAGAGCAGCCCGGTCCTGGTTCCCAACTCTGGTCGTGTCTCTAATCCCAGTTCCTGCTTCTAAAGGGTTTGAGGGGGTGTTATGATTTAGATCTGAAATGTCCCCAAAGGTTCACGCGTGGGAGGCTTGGTTCCCAGTGCAGCAGTGTGAGTGAATCACGAGATCTCTAACGTAATCAGAGGCTTCATCCACGATGAATTCACGGTGCCACATGCCACTGGGAGGCGGGAGAAACTCCAAGAGGAAGTAGGTCACAGGGGCATGAGGGGTATGTTTCATCCCCTGCCTTTTCCTCTCCTCCTGTCCTCTCCTCTCCCCTCCCCTCCCTCCCTTCCCCCCCCCCCCCCCCCTCTCTCCTTGCTGGCTGCCATCAGGAGAGCAGCTCTGCTCTACCATGCACTCACTACCAGTATGTTTTCCTAGCCACAAGCCCAAAGCAATGAAGCTAAGCACCCGTGGACTAAGACCATGAGCCTTAAATTAATTTACCTGAGTTTTTTCTAGTTGTCGTTTTGTTTTGCTTTTTCATAGCAAAGGAAAGCTGACTAACGCAGGGGCTCTCCTCTGCCTGGGAGGGACTGACTTCCCACTTTTGCTCAGCTAAGACCAAGAAGTACAGATCAGATGAACCCAAGGCACCTGGAGTAAGACTCACTGTGCCTCTCACCAGATGGGAGGATTCTGTCTCACTTTCTAGGGACTATAACACCTATCTTTCAATGTGATCCTGTGTCCAAGGGGCAAGTTTTCTCTAAGGAGCGGTCTATAAAAGGATACAGTATTCACTGTGGCCAGCAGGTGTCACCCTAAGACCGAGTACCATAAACCTTAGCGCAAGGTAGGGGCAACTCCAATGAGATTCTTTCAGTATTAGATCCAGTTGTACTTGGAGGAATTTGAAGAAAATCTAGTTTGTAGGATTTATTCTTATAAAAGTCAGTCTGTGTTTGACTAGTGAGAGTTTAAAAGTGGAGTTTTGCAGCTTTCAAAGTATGTTCATCTGAAGACATCACAGCACTAACCCTGTTTTTCAGATGAAGAAATTGAGGCCTCAAAAACCAGGTATTTACTAAAGGTGTGCATCTCCTAAAGGCAGAGCTGGGACTCCAACTCAGACCTTCTGGATCTGTATTCCGGGTGCTGGGTGCTGAGACACATGTGCCGGTTGGGAAAGCAGAAAAGGTACAAGCATTCCCAAAGGCCTAGGCAGGTGATGGGCTTCAGATTCTGCTCTTTACTGTGGAGGTCAAACTAGATAAAAGGCTCCCAAACTCAACTACACAACCACACACACACACACACACACACACACACACACCAGTGTATGCGGCTGAGGGAGACAGAGAGCCCCCAGGTTGCAGGATCTGGGGTCCAGATTTTACATCCCTGCAAGCAGCCCTCCAGGGGCCTTGGGCTGGCATCTCCACCTAGGGTCCTCAGGGGGATTCTATTCTGTAATTTATTAGAGTATTTGTATTTCAGCTTGTCAAAAACACCTAACAGCGCCTGGCACATATCAATATTCAAATATTCAACAAAAAAATGGGCTAAGTGAATGACTGAAATCCATGCAATTACCTGGCCCAGGGGAAACCTGGGTTAACTTTGCGCCAGCCCTCACAGCAATCCCATTCTACGTTCTGTAGTACTTGTGGCTTTTGTGTCTTGATTACACATAGGATCTCATTCAACCCTTCCATGATGGGGATTCTAGTCCCCATCTCGCAGATGAGGAGACTGAGGTACTGAGGTTCAGAGACATGACAACCACATGCCCAGCTTGCTGGGGCAGAGCATTCACAAGGTCTAGTCCCCTCCTTGCCAGCCACACTGTTCCCACTGCGCACGGTTTTCTCTGCAAGCTCTGAATGGGAGGCAGCGCCATATCTGTGGGTCTGTGAGCTTCCAGAGCTGGGAAACTGAGCTGTGAGCTCAGTAGTTTGTCCAGAATCTGGGGTGGGGGAGTCTTGCAGCATTTGGTGAGGGGGCTCCCTGCTGCGCTCTGGGTGAAGTGGACAGAGTAACCTTGTTGCATGTACCCTCCCTGGAAACGGCTAGCTGGGAGGGACCAGAGCAGCCCTCTCCAACTCTGCCCAGGCCCTTGGAGTGGCTGTGCTCTCTGGTGAGGCCATCTAGCCACCTTGGTCCCTGTGGGATGTCTGAGCTGTCCTCTGCCCAGCCTCCCCTCAGAGAAATTAGGTGTGTGCTGCCCCCTAGTGCCCCAGGGTGGGATGGCGGCACCGCAGAGAGCGGCAGCTGTGGTTCGCAGCCGCTCATCGGCCCTGCCTCCGCCTCAAGTCGTCCTCATAGGTGAAGCTAGAACCTGAGATGGCACCCTGCACCAGCCTGTGCCCATGTGGTCTCTAGACCTATTGGAAGGAGCAAATAGTGTCCTCCAACCTGGGCTGTCACTCTGCAGAGGGGGTTGAGGTCCCTGAAAGGCCCCTGTGAAGTAGAGTAGGGACACAACATCACCTGGGAGTCCAGAGTCCGGGCCACCCTCTGCCCAGGCCCTTCCCGGGTTGCTCTGCCCTCCCCAGCCACAACACAACTAAAAACACGAGCACACGTGGGCCGCACTCAAGTGGGATACGTATCATCAAGAAACTTTTCACAGATCCTCAGGGTCCCAGCACAGTAGCCTCCAACAACCCTCCAGGTCTCAGAGGAAAGGGGGAGCCCCAGTCAGACTGGCAGCGTGTGCAGAGTGCAGGCCACGGCTGAGGAGTGTGGGGCTGGGACTTGAGTCTGTCCCTAGGTCCTGGTCACCTGAGGGTGGACTCAGGGACCTCTGCCTCTGGCCATCAGGTCCTGAGAAGAGTGTGCGGACAGAACTTTCCTAGACAAAGGTCCTGCAATGACTGGCCTGATAGGGCCCAGAGAAGCAGGCAGTACAAGTGCTGACGCTACAGAGAGTCCCAAAGATAATGACCACAGCAGTCACCGTCCCTGAGAGCTGGTGGCGAGGTTGTTTCTCCACTTGTAGAAACAGGTTCAGGGGAGCCTGTCCATCATCACATAGTTCATAATGGGTGAAACTGGGTTCAAGTTCAGGTCTGCTGATTCCCAAGTCTGTGATCCTCAGTGTGGTGCCAAGGACAGAATGATGGCTGTCACAGGGACAGGTCTCAAAGGCTCACCCACCTCCCTCATCAGCAGACACACCACCAACTCTACCCCAGCTGCCAGCACCCAACAACGCTCCTCTCCCAGGGCTGCGCTCATTCATTCATTCCTTTAGCCAGCCCATCATGCGTAGATTCAAAAACCATTTGCAGAGCACATGCTCCGGGCACTGGGGGCTGGCGGGCAACCGTCAGATGCCATTCCTGCCCTCCTGTAGCTTCCAGGCCGTGGGGCCCAGGATGAGGGATGACCAGATCCAAGGAGTCTTGGGCATCCCTCCCTGCCTGTACCTGGGACCTGAGGAAAGGGACCAGAATGCATCCTGGAGCACTGTCCCAGCCCTGACCCCCCTCTCTCCTGCCCCTCAGGCAGGTATCTAAGAGCTCAGGCCACCCCTGAATGAGTTTATTAACTTCGTAGACAGCACGTGGTCTGCAGACAGGAGACCTGAAACAACACTTACTTCTGAGCATAGGGCACTGAGCGCAGGCTGGGCAGCACTTGGCATGTATTTGGTTACTGATTGACAGACCTTCCAAAAAAGAAAGACCATAAAAGAATCTCCCTAGGCCTGGCTCTGGGCCTTGCCAGCCTCTCTCTGCTTTGCCTTGTGTGTCTTTTCTCTGCCCTCCTCATTTGCCAGGCAGACCCCCTGCTTTCCTAGGCAGAGGAAGAAAATGTGAGTTTATAAGCATGTGGACCCAGCTGTTCTCTTAGAGCAGTTGTCCCGAGTCCAGGAGAGACCAAGGGGTGAGTTACAGTGTTCCCTCTCACCTCTGCCTCTTAGAAAGTCATAGCCCCTTGACATCTAAGATAAAACTTAGAATTTTTGTCTCATATTTGTTTTTCCCACAGCAAAGTCCAGAAACAGACAAAGACCTTCCCACGGTCACACAGTGGGCCCAGGACATAGCTCCCAGTGAAGCTGGCTGTCTCCTCTCCAAGGTGGCCTGTGTTGAGATGTTGTGGGGCGCAAACTTCTGCCCTGGCTCAGAACTTCCTCTTCTTCTACCTCCCTCCTGCTGTGCTCACCTGGGAAATCCCTCTGGGTGACACCAAGGAGGTCACACTGGGAATTTCTTGAAAAGGAACTAAGTTTGGAGATCTAGAGACAAACAGCACCCAGGAGCAACTGTGGGCCTCCTGGGGTTGGAGTGGGGCTGTGGGGCACCACACAGTGTCAGAACAGGGAGAGAAGTAAATAGGGGTCCTCGGTCTGGGACGTTCCTCTGTAGCCGGCAGTCTGAGCCTCGGTTTCTTTCTGAGGCTGGGGCACTGGGCACGCTGTCTCAGCCTGGTCTCAGTGCTGCCCCCTAAGGGCCTGGCCGTGGCCACTGTGGCCCTGATCCGTCTTCCCGCTGACGGCCAGTGGAGTGGCCACGGCATGCGCCTCTGCTGTGTCCTGGCCAGTGTCCTGAGGTGGCTGATGAAGGATGAGCCTGTGGCGAGGAGCAAGTCACCCCCGCAACCACCAGAGGCCACAGCTGAACCGTGATCAGAGCTCAGTGACCCGGGGCCGTGTGTGGATCAACATGGATGCACTCTGCCCACACCCCAGAGCGAGGAGGAGGAGAACCTAGGGACTGACTCTGTCCGGGGAGCCTCCATACACCCAAGGAGCCCCACTCTTTTTGTTAGGATCAGCAGACTTACTCAAGGAGAGTTCTTCGGGGCACCCCTTCCTTACTCAATTGAGGAACATTCAGGATTGCTGGATTAGGAATCCCGAGGGACAAAACATTTAGAAAAATTAGAGGCCTATGCCAGGCGCGCCTACTCTGAACAGATCGGCCCCAATCCCAAACTCTGGTTCCTCTGATGGGGAAACCGAGTCTAAGCAGGAGAGGGCCCTGCGCCTGTCCACCCAGCCAGAACCCATGCAGGCCACAGAGAATGGATGACACTGGGCAGTGGGCACTTGAGCCCAGCCAGCTCTGCTGTCAGGGATGCTGTGAGGGAAAACCAGGACCCGCTGGTCCCCACTGTCCAAGGCCAGCACCTTCCAGCCTTTGCTGCTCTGAAAATCACTACGGAGAAGCTGGACGGTGGCACTATGGAGCTGGCTACCCTTCCCAGACTACGGGGCACGGGGTTTTTCCTGGGCCCCTCCATCCTCCCTGCCTGTGTACCTCTCACCCCCACCTGACCCTGCCCACTGGCCAGGTGCCTGTCAGCTCTGGCTCCACAGCAAAGTCACCTGGAAAGGTTTGAAAACTACAGTGCCCCATGAACTGCATCTAAATCTACAGCCGGCATGGAGGAGGGCCGCTCAGGCAACCCACCTCTTCTGTTCCTGCCCTTCCCACCCCTGCTCCACATTTTGCCCCTCCCAGGACCTCGCTCATGATGTTGCCTCAATCCATGGGCTTCACAGTTGCCCTGGACCTCAGGTGGAAATGCAAAGAGCACATAAGGTTTGCGCCTCTGGAAGGAGTAGCGCTTGAGACCCCACAGCCAAGAATTACTCCAGAGCAGGACAATTGCTGTTCCTGGGGGGCAGACAAGCAGCATGAGAAGACCTCTGGGCTCCCCCAGGAAACTCAGCTCTCCACAAGCATAGGCAGCCTGCTCAGAGCCCTCTCCTCCCTGGCAAAGGTCCTTGGGAAGGCTACCTTGAAAACGCGATTGAAACAGATTTGAAGTGGGCCACGTGCTCCCTCTGGAGGTGATAAAGGGAATTGCGCCTCAGAAAGAGCCTGAGTCTGAGCTGATTCACAGTAAAATTCATCCATTCACTTTCCAAACTTAGTTGTTCTTCATGACTCAGTACACGTTTCAATTGTGGAAAATCCCAAAGTGAAGTAAAAATTTTAGAGATTCCAGCCCATGTGACCTTCCTGGGAAGGGAAGATAAACATTCACCAGCGTCCTGGTGGTTCTTGGCCTTGGCTGCTCTGTAGTGTCCCTTAGGTGCTGATTCAGCTTTGGCCTTTGTGAGCCACCCCCAGGCCCATGTCCCACAGGCTGGGAGGGCACCTGGGTCCTCTGGGGTTTGAAGGACAAGGAGCAAGGCCTTGCAGCAGGGTGAGAGGGAGGCTGTGACCCACATGCACTGGGATTCCTTCTTGGTGGGATAGGCTCAAAGGACTCATGCATAGAATGCTCTAGAAACATGACTCCTGCCCTTGGCTCTTACTGCTTCCTCCTCCAAGAAGCTTTAGGAGCTCCCCTTCCCCACTCCCCCAGCTGGTGCTGCTCTTCCCTGCCTGCCTCTCCCAAGTGCAAGTCCCTCTCCTATAGGCAACACCAAATTCTATTTAAGGGGCAACTGCCACATTGTGTTTAGTGACCCACACCCAGAGTAAGCTGCCACAGAGGCCTCAGTGCTGAGCTGAATGGCCCTCATGGTCCTGGCCTCCCCAGGCTTCTCTCTTCCCTCAGTTCTCCACGAGCATAGGTGAGCAGAGGGGAGCCCGCTCCCCAACTGTGGCATCAGTGAGGTGGAAGAGCCCCATCATCCTGGGCAAGTAACCAACACTCTTGGGGCCTCTGTTTCCCCTTCTGTAAATGAAACCGATCTATTTTGCTTCCTAAGTGCTAACTCTGCTCAAGCCCTCTGCAATTTCACGAGGGTTGGCAGTGGATAGGACAAAGAGCTTAATTCCCAAGTGAAGCGGCAACCACCGACGTGTGCTGTGTGTTTTAAACTCCAGTGCCTCGTTGCCTGGTCCCTCCTCCCCTCCTCAGATGCTGGCAGCACCAGGTAGGAAGCCATGCCTTGCCTGGCCCCCCCAGCCTCCCGGGAGGCCTCCGTGGGAAGGGAAGCTGGGCTCCATCCCCAGCGCAGAATCTCCTGGGGGGAGCGTCCTAGTGGGATGCTGGGCCATGGGCCCAGGGACTTGGGTGCTGACACCTTCCCAGGCCGAGGTTGCCCTGAGGGTCCCTGCCGGGAGGACAGCGGCTGGAGCAATGGTTCAGCAGTTTCATCTCCCTGTCCACTCCTGGTGCGCAGTCCAGGGTGGACAAAGCCTGCACCTAAATAGACAGGAGGGAGTGGGTCCACCTGGGGTCCCCTGGCCTTAAGAATAGAGATGGAGTGGTCTGACCTTAGCACACAGGTTGGTGGGTTTGGGGGAAAATAGGGAGAGCATTGCTGAGGTTAAACACCAGGCCCCACAGAACCACCCAGCCTGGCCCTGCAGTGCACTTGCAGGACAGCCAAGCTCATGGACGTGGTCACAGGTGGACCCAACCTGGACAGCCTCTGTGGGAACTCCCGGCTTCCCAGGGCAGCAACAAGGCCTGGGCCAGAGGGCCTGACTTTGAGCCTGTGGACTTTTGAGCTTTTCCAGGCATCTGAAAGCCAAGCCGAGGCCTCAGTAGCCAGGACTCTCTCTGTTCTGGGCCCAGTGGGGAGATGCCTGCAGATGACAATACCGAATTTGTGTTTGTAGGCAGACAGGTACCAGAGCAAGAAACTGGAAAACAAGTGAGACCAGGCTGCATGTGTACTCAGAGGGTGCTGCAGACACAGGAGGAGGAAGGGAGGCAGATGGGAGGGAAGGAGCCGAGGAGGGACCAGAGGCAGCAGGAGGTGGCTCCATCCAGGGGTCACGCAGAGCCTGGCGCCGCCTTCAGCACAAGTAGTGGCAGTGATGGGAACAAAGGTCCACAGCCTGGGGAGGACAGGGCCTCCTTGGCTCCCCAACCAGCACTGGGCACCGGCGGGCCTGGCCGACTCTGGAAAGACAAAAGCAGGCCTTGGGCTGGGAGGGGCCGGGCTTGGGAGTTTGGTTTCCTCCCTGTCTGGCTTACCTTTTCAGGGGTACTCTGCAGTCTCCCCACATTTGCATGGGGCACTTGGCAATGGAGAACTCCCACTTGGCTGGTCACAGGCAACCCTAAAATTCTTTCTTGTTGCTCCCCGACAAACGTACCTAGTGTTACAGCTCATTTTCACTGACTTGCCTGGGATAAAAGAAAAAGGAGAGGCCAGAGAGAAGGATAAGTCCAGGGGGTCCCTGAAGTTGGGACCCCATCTCATGGCCCCAGAGACAAATGCCAGGCCTGCTCCTCATTTCCTGGCTGCCCGCCTCATCGCTTCCCCAGGCAGCACTCACCGAGGCTTCTTACTGCCCCCACAGCGGAATCGTCTGCCTTGAAAAGAGAAAGGAAGTTCCACTTTCACTGGCCACTCATTTATGGAGGAGAGCCAGGAAGCCAGTTTTCCCAGTCTCTCCCCACTCCTGCCAGCATCGCTGTGGTATGGGCTTGGTGCTCACATTCAACTGTTTCTGTCTTTGACAAGTGCTGTGCTGTAAGCATTCCAGAGTCCAGGTCAGTCAGTCAGTCAGTGAGTCAGTCAGTCAAACAGTGGGTCTGTGGTGGACTGCAGCATGTTGAGAGTGGCAGCTGAGACTGGCCCTGTGGTACCCCCAGCACAGTGCTAGGTATGCAGCTGCTCAGTATATGCTCAGAGAAGGATGGCAGCAAGTCCAAAGCTCAAATCCCTGCTTAGGCCCTTCGCTTCCCGCATCTAGGTGTTCAGCTACTGCATAGTGCTGCCCTCAAAGAGCGAATACCAGGCACACTGGGGACAATGACTATCCCCGCGGACAGAAGTCCTCAAAGTAAGTGGCAGGACCCCGAGTGTGTCTGAATTCCAGAACGCAGGGTTCAGGATCCACGGTGAGTTAGCAGGGTGCCCCTGGGGCTGACACCAGCTGTGGTCACTTTCCAGGGGGCTTAGCTGAGTTCGGCTTTGCTTCTCAGGAGCTGTGGCCCCTCTGGGCCAGGCCTGGCTTTCTACTGTCTAACGCTGACATGGTAACCTCCTCCAGTGACGCTGCAGGGCTACATGGGCTAAGGTGCAGCCCAAGCCTAAGGAAAAGCCCGGATCAGGGTGGGGCCCCGCCCTCAGCTGGCCCTCCCCTCTTCCCGAAAGTTTCCAGGGCCATAGGAGCCCAGCCACCTCTTGCCAGTTCTTCTGACCTTCTGCTAGGCATCCTTTCCCACGTCCTTCTGGTGCCATGGGAAAGGAGTGCCCAGCTGGGGCGCCTAGGAAGGGACATGCTTCCCATCAGCCTCCCCTCCAGCTGGAGCCAGCTCCACTTACTGAGCAGGATGATGAGCCCCACGACGAAGGCCAGGCCCGCAAAGATCAGGCCTCCATTTCGGACAGTTTCGTAGTCTGGGGAAAGAGACACCCAGAGAAGTGAGATGGCGTCGTCTCTCCCTGAAGCATAAGTAGCAGCAGCCGCATGGAAACTGTGAGAGGGAAGGAGGATGCAGCACAGGGACGCCAGGACCGGCTGCCGGGCAAGGAGGTGGGAAGGAGGGGTTGCTGGGCTCACCATAGTGGAAGGGGTCCACGTCGCTCTTGGAGCTGCCACCTAGGGAGAGACCAGCGTAGGATTAGGGGCACCTCACAGATCAGCTGGGATGCCAGTCCTGCCCTTCCAGCTGCCCGAAAGGGCCACAGGGCACAGGGACATTGGTTAAGAGTTCCCTGGGAAGGGGAGACCAGGGCAGGTGTCCACCCCAGGCTGCCCCAGACAGGCAACTTGGAAGCACATCCTGTGCACTGGGAGCAGGAAGCCCCGCGGTCCAAGGGGCTCCCCAGACCCTGGAGGGAGTGAGCCTCACACCACAGTGAGGAAAGGCAAGAAGCAAGACTAGCACACAGCTGGTCTCCTGGAAGAGCTGAGCCAAGGTCTGTGAAATGGGTGAATGGATAAAACAGCACCTTCGTGTTCATGGAAGGAGGAGCAAACTGTGGCCCAGCTGGAGAGTTGTCCAGAGTCCCAGCGGAGGGCAGAGGCAGGACTGGAACTCGACTCCTTTCTGGACTCTGCTCTCTTATGTCCCCATCAGAGGGAAGCACGTTTGTTTAAGAGACATTAATATGTGGTGCTTGGGTGTGCCAGGCTAAAGCTATCAGAACATCAGTTCGTTTACCCTCTGAGGTGCTGATACTGCTCCACATAATCCTTGAGAGGATGGAGGCACAGAGAGGGTGAGTAAGCGACTCACACACAAGTACAGGGTAGGGCTGGGATTTGATCCCAGGCAGGAGTCTGCTAAGGGTCCAGGCTCTGCGCTGACTTTCAGGTGGTAGAAAAGGAAAGATAGCTTTCTGGTCAAAGTTGTTGGCCTCCCCTGGCTTCCCCCACCCCTGTGGCTGGCAGATGTCAGTTCTGCCCTCCAGACCTCCACGCTGTGTACCTCTGCCCTCAGACAACTGGGAATTGCCTGGCAGGAAAGCTCCAGCCAGCTCCAGAGCAGGCCCTCTTCCCAGCCCTGATCAAGCCCCGTGGATACCAGGGACACAGTGCCCGGTCCGCAGGAATGGGCCTGCCGGCAGCTCCCAGGTTATGCTGGGCTGTGCCCCAGGCAGCAAGCAGCCTCTGGACTGGGGAGCCCTGTTGGCCCCAGTGTCAGTCCCTTGGCCAGCAGTGAACAGGCCAGGAGGGAGCTGTTCACGATGAGCTGAGGTACAGGCCACTCAGGAAGGGAGGGGCCAGAGAAGGCCCTGGGAACCCAGGCCGCTGTCCTCATGCAGGCCTTCAAGGTTGTCTCCCCGGACTCAGGTCTTATTCAAGGTCACACAGAGAGTTAGTGTCACAGCTGCAGCTGGACCAAAGCTAGGACTCCCCTGGTCACACCAGGAAACCTCCTGCCTCCTGGCCACCTTGCCTGAGCCACTGATGCTTCCCCTTCATCCCTGCCCTCCTCTCTTCAGCACCTGTTTGCAAAGCTACCTCCATCCACAGATGTCCCCGTAGGCCCCAGGCTCTGCGGGAGGCCTTTGGGATGTGTCCTGACCTTGGAGGGCTCCCCGTAAAGCCAGCCTGGGAAGGTGACCAAGAGAGCTGCTTCTCTGCCAGCAGGCCCATCTACCTCCTGCTCCGTGTCAGGTGACCTAGCAGGACACCTTGGAGCAGGGTGGGTTTGGGCCAGAAAGCTGCGAATGGAGGCTCATCCCCTCCCCTCTACCTGCCCCGGGATGCTACCATTCCAGCTGTCTTTCTCAGAGGTGAAGACAGGGCCCGCATTCGAAACGCACATTTTCTTAGAGAGGAGCCTGGCACATGTGCAGGAGGGCAGGATACTCTGGAGCACAGGGGTGGAGGGAGAGGGAAGAGCTGGACCCAGGCTGACCCTCCTTGCAAAGCCACCCCAGCTCCGCACACACGCGCACACGCACGCTCATGCACTCACCATCGCCCGTGGGCAATCCTGCCATTTCCCCACTGACAGGGCCTGTCTCGCTGCCCTCTTCCTGCTGCTCTGCCCCAGAGTGGCCTGGGATGAGGTGGGGGCATTAAACATTAACAGTGCCAGGTAATATTTACCCTGGTCTCAAGAAGGGCCAGGGCGTGTGTGGAGGGGCCTCGAGGCTGGGACGGGAGCCGCTGGCTGCGTGGCCAGCCCCTCCCAGAGGGAATTTCCAGGGAAGGCTGGGACGGGCAGCAGCATCTTCTTCCTCCAGCTGGGGAAGCCATGGTGGGTTGGGCAGCAGGTAAGTGGGAGTTTCCAAATGCGTTCATTCAGCGTGTGCTGTGGGGCCTTCGGGGCAGCATGGTGCCCACCTCGCCCACCCCTGCAACGCCACCATCGCAGCTGATACTTCTGCATTTGAGCTTCCCGGCTGCCTCCCCTCCCACTGCAGACTCTGAGCGCACTGGCGGCCTCAGCTTCCACACCTCTCAGCCCAGGGAGGCCCTGGGCTCTCACTCACGCGCGCGGCCTGGGCGCGCCACTCACACCTGGCCGCAAAGCCTCCTGTCTCTCAGCTGTTTTCTCTGCACCCACGGGATGTACTTGCTCGAGTTGTTCCTGTTTTCACACCTCCCCAGTTCCTTGTTGGCTCTCTCAGGACAAAGCTTTGCTTTTGCGGTCCACAAAGCACTTTCCTAGACTGGAATGTCCTTGAGCTTTGTGGTAGATCCCCATTTGACAGGTGAGTGTTGAGGTGTGGATAGGTTGCCAAGGTAACACCGCCAGTGAGTGGCAAAGAGGAGACTGACAGTCAGGCCTTTGGCTCCAGCTGCCTCCCTGGTGGAGGCCACCCTGCTGTGACCTCCTTCTCCTTGTGGACTGTGGTACAGGTGCCCCGTGCGTGGGTTCTGCATGGTCCTCTTTGAGTTCCAACCAGTGGAACTGACCTCCAGAAGAAGCTGGTGTCCAGTGGCAGCCAAAGGGCCAAGGTCAGTGGGTAGAGTCCACAGGGGCAGTTTAGTCCTTCTCAAGGGATTCTGCTCTGATCCATGGCAGAGGATTGATACCGCTTTTCTTGTGGCCTCTGTCAGGTCACTTAACTCTCTGTGACTCGGTCTCCTCATCTGTACAGTGGGAGCAGCACTCACCACCATGGTGATTGACAATGTATGCAAACAGCACAGGGTACAGCCTAGGCCACAGCACATGTCATTGTTACTACTGTACCTGCATCAGTGAGAAACAGTAGGCACTAACCTTGGTTTAATGTTACCCATTGGACGCAGAAAAGCCGCCAGCCACCCTCCAGTGAAATGTGCATGAATGAGGGGAAGGAGAGCCCTGGCCCTGCACACTGGGACCTGTCACCCTCGCTCAGCTCCCTTCCTCTTTAGAGCCAGATGTGTTCCCAAAAATGTGACAACAGAGTCAACCTTTAATAAAAGTGGGCCATTCGCCAGGCTCCTTACCTCTCTCTACCACGGAAGCTATGCTAGCTCCATTCTGCAGACAAAGACACTGAGGCTGAGCATTTGCTCCCCTGGAGCGGGCTGTACTGAGGTTGTACTGGACAGATCACAAAAACTTGGGGGCAGGAAGGTTAAAGGACTCGCCTGAAACACAGTAAGAGAACCACAGCTGAAAAGCCCAGGTCCTCAAGGCTGTGTTACCCAAGCTACTGCCACTCTTCACACAAGACAGTGAGCCAAGCCCACACTCACACACAGATATGGTGCTGCCTTAGAGGATGTTTCTATCGGTGTGAGCCACCATGGATTCTTTCTGGAATAGTAAGGGTGGAAAACAGGAAGAAAATTAGATAGATAGATAGATAGATAGATAGATAGATAGATAGATAGACAGATGATAGATAATAGGTTGATGATAGATAGATAGTCAGACAGATGAATGGAAGGTGCTGTTTACACCCCCATTTTATAGAGGAAGAAGCTGAGACTGAAGTGAAGTGACTTCCCGGAGGGCAGGCAGCTAGGAAGTAAGGAACCAAGATTTGGAGTCAGTGGCCTGCCTTCCAAATTTTGAAGATGGATGAATGGACAGGCAGGCCGATGAGGAGGGCGCTGGATGAGCTATTTCCTCACTCCTGCTGCTCAGAACCCTCTGCAGAAGCCACAGCACCTGCCCTGAGATGGCTCTGGTCAGACATTCTGCCCCTCTCCTCGTTTCTGCTTGGGAGCCCGTAGGCACACTTGGAAGTGCAGGGCCGGCCACCTGTGTGAGAGGCTGAGATGGCGAGGAACTACAGGGCGTGGGGGACTCACCCGGGTGCCACCTGTCCATGGCCGGAGCAGCTGGCTGTGTTCAGGGGTGCAAGAGTGCTGTGGAGCGCCGTTGGCTGGGCCTGGATGGGAAGAGTCGTGCTCCCTCCCTCTCTCCAGTCGCAGCTTTGTCCAGACAGGAAGAAACAAGATGAGAGGTGGGGGTGGGGGCTGGCAAGGGAGCCTATACCTAGAGCGGCCTGCCTGGCTAGTGGGGTGAGAGAACCACGTGAGGGGGGGATGGGATTCTCTGACTTTCATGTGGCATCTGAGGAGGGGCAACTGTGAGCCACAGCAAAGCAAACAGCAGCCCCTTGGCTGCCCCCTCTCTCCCAGGGTCTCTGTGCTCTGGCCTGGGAAGGCTGCTGGGTGGCACTGGCCGAGAGGGGAGCTAGCAGATGCAGAGACCTCACGCCCTCCCTGGCTCTTGGGATGGCAGCTGAGTGAGATCACCAAGGGCACTTGTGGGTCCCCTGAACCTTTCCTCAGGGGGAACTGTGTCTTCCTCCTTCCTGCCGATGGGTCCTACCTCAAGGTCTCATTACATCCTGTGCCTAGACAGATCGGCAGCAGCCCCTGGAGGCACCTTGGTGGGGTGGGATGTTTTTCAGTTGGGACCAAGGACAGGGCCCAAGTGGCAGCCTCCTGTGCTATCTACCAGCTGAGCAGAGATGGGGAAAGGCTGGAGCCAGGCTGGTCCCATGGCAGCAGGCCCTTTCTCCCTTCCTGTCACTTGCTTAGCCCTGGGGACTGCCCTGGTTGTGATGTCAGCTGTACCCACCACCCCTCCGAGGACTTGGCCAGAGACAGCAGCTGCTAATGAGGCCCCAGAGGTTGCCCCTTGGTACTGAAGGGGAACAGCGGAAGGCTGCACTTCTTTTGGCCCCTGGGCAGGAGCCTGGAACCAACAGAAGTGTGCCAGGGCAGCCCACCGTGCTGCCCCAGAGTCCCTGAGCGTGGCCACTGCCACTGGCCCAGGCAAGGCTACCACAAGAAGTCTCCATGTGGCCGACTCCTACTGGAGGGTCCCCCTTGGGCTCCTGTGGCTGCCCTGGCATGGCCACCCCAGTGCGGATACCAAATAGCAGGAGCTGGGACTGGTCAGTTGGACAACTGGCCCCTCTGTCCCCCCTCAGTACTTCCTGCCCTCAGGGAGGACTGATGATGCCCCAGGGAGCTGCCTAAGGCCAGGACATGCTCTGAAGTGAAGACCAGCTGGCTGGCCTGGAAAGGCTGCTCCAGGGGGCTGTGGCTTATGCTGGAGCCCTGTCTACTGGGGCTCCATGGCACTGGGATGACCCCACCCACTGGCCTGGCCACAGGTTCCCAAGCGGAAACCTGCACATTCAGACAGCTCAGAGCTGCCAGTGGAAATTCCCCAAGCCAGGCACTGGAGATTAGGGCTGGACAGAACTTTACCTGGAAACCGGTCCAAACATTCTGTCAGTGGTGCAGTTAAGTGAAATTCTCTTCTGGGCCCCTCTCTACCCCCATTTACAAGTTCTGCAATCCCTCCGTGAGCCTGGTGCTATAAAGGAGGACATGTTGATCTCAAACAAAGGCCATGTTAGAAACTGACTGGAAAGGGTCCCCAAGGCCATCCAACCCCCAAACTTGGAAAAATGTTTCACTCTCCTGTCAAGCCCCCTCGATGCTCCCCTCGATGGCCCCCTAGACCCCCAGGGCTCACTCCTGCCTCAGGACCTTGGCATGTACCCATTTTCCTGCTCATAGCCTCTAGAGATTTCCAGCTCAGCTCATGCTGAGCTCGGGTCTTCCTAAGGGGCTGATTCAGGTGCCTTCTGTGTATTCTCTGTTAAAATTGTTCACATCACCTCCTGCCACACCTCAAACCCCTTCTCAAAGCTTTTACTTTGCTTTGTAGCACTTAGTACTACTGTCTGGCAAGTTAGATATTTTCCTTATCTTATTTGCCTTTCTCCCAACAGGAAGATAAAACTCCAGGAGAGCAAGGTGTATCTTCATTCATTCCTGTATTCCACAGGGCCCTGGGCAGCCCATAGTGGACCCCCGTTTTGTTAAGTGAATGACTCAGTCCAGAGAGGTGATGTCATTTTCAGTGGCACAAGTGAACCGGGAGCTGGCCTAAGGCAGCCCTCTTTCCATGCCACCACCTGCCCACCTGCAAACTGGGCCTGGTTTGCCCTCCCACAGAGGCAGCAGGTGGTCAGCTCCCCCTCCTTACTCCCCTAGGGTCCTTCCAGGGCTTTCATTCCTCTTGTACCTCATCTCTGCCCTGTCCACCCCTATCCCTCTTGCTCCTCCCCAGCCCTGGAAACCGGGATGGGGTTGCAGAGGTCCCACCCCATCCCTCGCTCACACCAGAGTCATTCCTCAGTCTTCTTCCTGGTCCTTCCCCCACCTACTGAGGCCATCATCAGGTCCTAACTGACACTGGGACAAGGTGGTCCTGTCTGAGACATGCAACTCTCCTGCAGAGCGGCCTTGGCCCCTTTTACCCATGGTCTGAAGTTCCCTGAGGCAGTGTCTCCTCCTCCAGGTCTTTAAGCACAGTGGCACCCCGAGGGACAGATTACCTGAGCTCAAATCCCTTTCTCCCCTGGCCCTTCCCTTCCACTGCATGGCCCTGAGGAAGAACATCTCTCCACGGTCCTTCTGCCATCTATAAAGTGGGACAAGAGCACCTACCTTGCAGAACTGCTGGCCAACGGTCCTAACAAATGGCAACTTCGTTCTCCTCACCGCGCGCTGGGCTGCAGGCAACGTGATGCTCGCTGCAGTCCCTTCACTTGGCTCAGGCCCCAGTGACTGATCTTTGAAGCAGGGTCTCTGAGAGCCCCTTCACTGACCTTCCAGCAGGACCTCTGCCAGCCACCACCCAGACTAACCAAGCAGCAGGGCCTCTCTCCGCTGGGGTCTGGCCTCCGTTCTTGTTCTTCCAGTCTTCCCTGGGGAGGGAGGCCAGCTGGCACAGAAACACTACTCTGCTCTTCCAGAAAGGCCGCAGGGCAAGTGGAGACCCCAGCCCTCCTCCTTTATGTTTGTTCCGGGGTGACATCCACCTGTGCCTGCCGTGCCCTTCAAGGCTCAGAGACCTAGGAGGTTTGGGGAAGAACACAGAGTCCCTGCAACTTGATGGGTTTCATCCTGTCACACCCAGTGGGACAGTGCTCTCAGCTGCTATGCCTCAGTCCTGTCTCCTCCAGGCAGGCCTCCCTTTGTCTCTTGACTCCTGAGCCTCAGGGAAACCTGGGGCATTATTGGGTTGGTGGGGTAGGGAGTTAACAGGCTGGGACATTCAGCTGACTTTTGTCTCCCTGTTGCTCAAAGGAAGCGCTAGCACAGAGACCCTCACCTTCCACTTTCCCAGGATGGCTTAAGCCCCATCAGCCCTGGGCTTTGTAGGGGCTTCAGGTTAGTGTCCAGAGCCTTGGACTTCAAGCCCCCAAAATCAATTCCTCAAGGTGTTTGCTCGCAGTTGCAAAGGCACTTTGATGAGGCAGAGGCCAGGACCCCTTAGAAAGCCCTGGTCCCTGGTTCCGCTCCATCCCCAGCTGCATGGCATGCAGAGCCACTGGGCAGAGAAAGTGGAAGCCAGAGGCAGACCCTGAGGAGTGCTGGCTCCTGTCTCCTGCTGTGGCCACAGACGCCAGGTCACTGGGATCTTATAAGGCTGGACTGAGAGGAGGTGGGCCCTGGTGGGTCCATTCCTTAAGTGGTGGCTTCAAGATGGCCCAAGCTGTAGGGCACAGAACTCCTGGAAGCTGCCAAAGGGTAATGTACTCTAAGAGTCAAAGTCACCAGCTGGTGACAAGGGCAAACCCATTTGGTCCACCTCTCCCACAGTGAACACCCTGGAGAAAAATACATTCTTGACTTTACTCAGAACACACGTCTGGCCTCGCCTGGGAACAGGGAACAGAGGCTGTTTCTCTGCAGCTGCTGCCCTTCCCTGCAGTAATCACACCTCTCTGGCAGCCCTGAACAGCCACTCGGGGCCCTCTTCCTCCAGGAAGGCCCCCGCAGCAGCCCACGCAAGCTGCCTTTTCTTCCCTCCTCTGCCTCCAGGATTCCACTGATGTGGCTCAAATGAGCATCCCATGACTTTGTGGTGGTGACAAATGGCAAGGTCCCTCCAGCCCTCCACAGGACTCAGATCATGGTATCTATTCTGCGTTTGTATCTTCACAGAGCCTGGAGCCCCGGCCTCCTCCACAGCAATCCTGTCCACTCGATGGTTTTGGAGAGTTCCAAAGATCCAATTTGCTCCTCTCAACAACTCAACCAGGCAAACATGGTGATCCTGATTTTACAGAAGGGAAAAGTGCAGATGGGATGTGAACAAGTCAGTGCTTGACCCTGGATCTCAGAGACAGAAGGGTTTCTTGCTGTCAGAGAAGGAGGAGATAGAAATGGATGGTGATGCCAATGTTGGTAACATAACATCTACAGGTAGAATTTTCAAAGAGCACTTATGTCTCACTGCATCCCTTTGACCCAGGGAATCACAGGAAGCTACCGATGAATGCACGTCATAGTTGAGGACACAGGCTTGCAGCTTTCTGAGGGTCATATAGCTAGTGAGAGGTCCCGCTCACGCTATGGAGGAAGGACTCCTGTGAGAGAAGGAAACCAACAGAGAGGCTGGGGTCTGCTGAGCTCACATAGCTAGAGTGAAGCAGGGTATGCGGGCTGGGAGGCAGAGACCCACACCCTCCAGCCCTACTACTTTGAGTCCTCCAGGGCATCCGACCGCAGCATCACCTGGCCTGCCAGCACCACCTTGGCAGGTGCCTACTATTGCACAATCAGCCCTGGGACTGGGGCTGGCTCCATAAAACCAGCAGGTGGTTGGCTAGAACTGGCTGATTCCCCCCCTCCCCCAGCCTGGCTGTGACTGCAATGAATCACACTAATGGCAAGAGGTGGCAGTTCCTCCTCTCTGTGCCCTGGAGACAGGTATTTCCAAAGCTGCTCCCCTGACTTGGGCGAACACACCTGACCCCCTTCTCTTGCTGGGGCTGGGGTGAGGCAGAGCAACAGGGACAAGGTGGGGCAAACCAGACAGAGCTGGAGAGCTCTCCCATCCCTGCCTTGCCCAGCCACTCTGCCAGCCCATGGTCCTGAGAGAAAGGACAAGGGCCCGGTGACCTTGGGGGTGTGCTTCAGCTGGTGTACCTCTTCCCACCCCTGCGGCTTGTACTTTGCCTCTCTCTTCCAAGAACAATTTGGCAAGCTCTAATCTATAATATGAAAAAAATAAAACGAACCCCCAAACCAAACAAAAACCAGAGGGGAGGGAGGGCCACCACTCTTGGGGGCCTGGAAGGCGGCTTGAGCTATCTTTGTCATGGTGTGAAATAACTGTGCACACGTCCATGCAAACAGACTTGAACATCTCCGGGGTTAGATCCATGGGAAGTGGGGGTAGCTGGCGGGTGAAATCTGCAGGACCCTTAAGGTCACTGTCACAGACTTAGCAATCCTTTTGGGAAAGGGCAAGGCATTTCTTGCCCGTTCAAGCAAATTATATTTGCCACATTAACCAAATCATGAACAGAAACAAGTGTCAGGTAGTATCACACACTTGGAGGCTGAGTGAACGCAGACCTAGGCCTGCCTTCCCGGAGTTCCGGTGCTCTGGGAAGTGAGTTGGGTGTGAGTTGATCCATGTGAAATCCTCAGCCCAGCACATGGAAGTGCTGGATGAATGTCGGCTGCTCTCACGACTTACCATGTTGATCGTCAGTTATTTTGTCCATGCGTCTTATTTCCAGGCTACTCACTTCCTCTAGGAGCCTGCCTGGGGCAGTCTGGCTAGTTTATGCTCCACAAGAGGCCACGCCATCCAACAGGTCACCTGTCCTTCTCCTGAACATCAGCCTTGTCCAAGGCTGGGTAAGTCATGTGTCTCATAGTGCCGTGGAAAGCCTGATCCATCCCAACTTCTGTGCTCACCAGCTGTGTGGCTGGGACCAGTCTCAAATGTATCAGAGAATCTGTAAAATGGCACTGTCCTGCTATGTCAGAACAAAGCTGAGAGCCAGGAGGAAAACAAGGTGGGTGCTTAGACTGGCAAAGTTGGAATAACCATTTTGCACATAGGCTAGAGTGGCAACTATTACTTCATTACTAGGGCAATGGAGTCCCCCATTGGACTTCCCTATAAGTATTTTAATGTTTTGTTTTCAACACCTAGGAGAGGTACCCACTGCCTTTGTTTCTGGGCCTCTGAATGTCTCAATTGCCTGCATCGAGGCCCATGAACTCGATACAGTAAATGCTCAATGAACGATGGTCATCAGCCTATTTACTAACCCTAGGCTACACATGAGATTTTTTAACTGCTATGATCACAGGTTTGACAATGTTGAGCTTGATCTCAACTTTAAAATACTTCTCCAAGACCTATGTGGAGGCAGAAGCAAGAACAGGAGTGGGAAAGGTCTCAAGCAGGTCCAAGGGTGGTCTGGAAGTGGCTGGACCTGGCTGAGTCAATCAGGCCTGAGCCTTGAAGTTTTGAGGCTCTAACACTTGAAGGATCCAGACGGGAGCTATGAAGGTTTCTCTGAGACCCTGAGATGTGCCAGGCATTCTCACCTTAGATGTACTCCTTGCCCTCAAGAAATTTGTGTCTCATTACAGACCCTGAAAAGATTAGGTGAAGGCTGCACCCAACTGACCTCTCAGCAAAATCTACCCATAGTTGTGTTTATTTGGCCAAGGGTACTTTTTATAAAAAGCAGTATGGGAATATTTGGGGGAGGGTGCTCGGGTGACACCCAGGCCCCTCTTCCCATTCACAGGTGAATCATTGCAACACGACCTGCCTGGCCTCTGCAGCTTGGATCCCAGACAAAGCATTATGTGTGACGGCAAAGGCAGGGACCAAGAGTGATCAGAGCACAGGAAGGAAGGGACACCTCTCACCTACATCCAAGAAGGTTGCCCAGAGGAGGGGGCATCTGAGTGGGAAGAAAGCAGGTAAGGCTCTGAGCATAACCCAAGTGACCCATGAGTGCCCTCGCTTTCAAGTCATCGGGTAACAGCCTCAGACCTGACCAACGAGAAAAGTTAGGACCTTTTATGACGGGTCAGTGAGCACTTGGTCAGTGAGCACTGTCACCTTTTTTTTAGTACAAATGTACAGGTTCTGCTGTGGGATGGGGGGAGCCCAGGGACCCAGGGAGAAGGCTAGGGGAAGAGCAGGATGGAGGAGGGCCAAGAATGAGGCTTGGGGGAGAGGAAGGAATAGAAGGAGAGGGAGAAATGGAGATCTAGGAGGAGGATCCACTTAGGAAAACAGCTGAAATAAACATGCTCTCCCCTGGTGGCTCTCCAGCCCTGTCCTCTTCCAAGTGCCAAAGGCCCTGCAAATACTCAAGTTCCTTTAGAGAAAAAAAAAAAGCACCTCTGAGCCACTAGGAAACAATGTTTTATTTCTTTCTGTGGTCATAGTAGAGAGGGTAGGTCACAAGACAGATGGCAGCAGTCCTGGTCACACAGCAAGGTTTGGTTAGTTTCCACGGGAACACAATGGACAGGTGGGGCAGGATCTGGCTGGCCTTTCCACTCTCATGGCCTTTGACTTCTTGCTGTTGATCTGCAGCAAGGCCACATGAAACCCTGCTGGCCTCTGACCAGCAGCACCACCACGGCTCACACGTAACTCACCGCTCCGATCACTGACAGAGACAGGCAGGGAGGACACAGGAGGTGTTGCCGCTGCCTGGCCGACGGGACATGGGCGGAGAAGCACGGCCCCTCCTGCTCTCCCAGCGGCCTGTCCCTGCGTGCTGACCCCAACAGAGTTGGAATCCCTCAGCCATCCACTTCTGGGGATCCAGCTTCAGGGATGGGAGACTGAGTCCAGGTGAGCTGAGTTGTAGATGGACATCTTGGAAACAGGGAAGGTGGGCGAGGTTAGGAGTGTTCCAGAGCCCATGGGGTTATTGCTAAGAAGATATGCAAGGGGCACATTCCCAAGGGGCAGAGTAAAAAGCCCTGGGCCTGGACTTCCCGGGCGCTCCGCAAAGGGGCAGGGCAGGTAGACTCCACAGTGGAAGACCCAAGAAGAAGAAGAAATGCGGTCGGACAGAGCCTGCCTGACAGCAACACCGGGCTCCCCAGCTCCTTCTCTGCACCTCCAATTGCAGAGGCCTTCCAAACAGACTCGGGTCAGGATGGGATACAGGAGCGAGGTCCTCGGGAGAGGATGAAGCGGGTCCGTGAAAGGCCATGAGGAAGGTGAGGCAAAGCTTCCCAGGCCCAAGAGAGGTGGAGATTCGTCCTCTACCCTCACCCCTAAATCAAGACAGGGGCAGGTCTCTCAGGCGAAAAGCAGACTCTGGGGAGTGGGAAGCGATGGAGGTGGAGAGGAGCCAATGGCAACTGGGCACAGCTTCTGCCCAGGGAAGCGAATCCACAGTTCACAAATGCAATGCTGTCCACAAACAAGTAGCCACAGAGATCACAGTCAGCATGTACACACGCACACATACACACATGCACGTACGGACATGGCACAGGCGGTGACGGGACTGCAGGCTGCGGGTGGGGAAGGCCTGTGTGAGCTGCGTGGATGAGTAGAGAACTGGGGTTAGCAGGGATGGGGAAGGGCGCAGGGGACACATGAGCTGTTGGCTTCTCCTGGGGAAAGATCTGTGGCTGAAGCGGCCAGTTTTCTTATCAACATCTGCATCTAAAGGTTGGAGCAGCTGCCCTCAGGTTCTTGAGGCTGAGGAGAGAAAATTTAATTAAGAACCAAGCTCTGGCTGCTTTGAGTGTCCTCATTTGCTCTCCCCTCTGCCCAGCCACGCTGCCCACTGAAATTCCTGGGTCCGCACCCCTTCAAAGGCCCCTGTCCTGCAGCAGTAAGGATGGGGCTGAGAGGCCCAGAAAGGAGATGCAGGCATGGGGGGCAGAGGATGTCAGGAGAAAGCGCTCCCCAGTGGGCTGCACCTGGTCAACCCCAGACAACCCCATCAGTCGCTCACTGGCCTGGCTTTGGGAGAAAGGGGCTTTTAAGAAAGACCTAGTTTAAGAAAAAGACATTTCCTTTTGGAGGCTGCCTCCTTTGAGCCTTCCAAACCCGTCCCGCGCTCTCAGTGTGCACTGGAGTGGACGGAACATGGAGCCACCAGGCAGACCCCCGCCTCCTGGTGGGGTTCTGTGACCCTCCCAGCTTGAAGGACCCCATCCCTCTAGGAGCCCTGCCCTGCCCGCGCAGGGGGCTGCCTTGGGAAGGAACTGCGACGCTACACAGGCACCCTCACTACTGCCGTCACGGGGAAAGCCGGTGCACCAGCATCTCATCCTGCTGAGACCTCTTTAACTTACAATGTGCGATAAAGTTACACAGCGTATCTTAGCTGAGCTGACAAAAGACTGAATTTTGTCCCTCCTACATTCCATAGTCTGCCCTAAGTGACAAAGATGAGACAGAGTGCAGTGGGATGGAGCTGACCTATAGTCAGAGAAACCTGCATTCGGGTTGACCGTGTCACCTACTAGTCTGAACGGCTACTTTCTCCCACCTCAATTTCTTCAACTATAAAATAGGTTTCACTCCCACCTATCTGATTGACGGCCAGCCGGCCCCAGCAATTCCTGTTTGGTCAGCTATGGAGACCAGTGGCCAGTCACTATGCACTCTCCTACTCCTCTAAGGGTGGACGCTACACAGTGTCCCCAGGTGTTGAGAAGCAGTAATGGTCCCAGGAATGGGGACATCATTTACTATTTCCCCTAATTTTGAATAGGGTTGGAAAGATCGTAACTTTTTTTTTCTTTAACAAAAAGAGGCTGTAAGATACTTTCTGATTCATCACCGTTCTGCGATCTGACAGAGCGAGTGTTTCCCTAACTCTAATTCCCTCCCGAGCCATGCCTGTAGAGCAGCTGCAATAGCAACCTACTTGCCTGAGCCTAGCCTGGGTGGAAGGGATTCCGGACACTCACCATGTGTGGTTGTGGGACACCCTATTGCCTCTGAGACTGTGTTCCATCGTCCCTTTCACCCCCTGAAAGCCTCCTCAGAGCGAAGCTCGTAACAAAGTAGCCCAGGACAGCCTGCCTGACGCCCCTGCCCAGACTCGATGATAGCGACAGGACAGTGAAAGACACCGTCACAGAGCATCCCACCTTCACAGGAGGCTGCACTTCAGTTCTCTGCTTTCTGGGGTTCTGCTGCTGGAAAGAAAACCAGAAGAGACACAGTTAAGGACCCCTCACCCAGGGGCCGACCCACGCATTAGCCAACCTGTACCTGATGCAGGAACTTGGAATCACACAGATGTGGGTACAAATCCATGCCCGCTACCTGCTGTCTACAAGAACCTGGACTCGGTCTCAGTTATAAAATGTGAGTAGCGTTTCTATCTCATGGGCCAAGTACACATGAGTAATATGGGGTCTGTTCCGCACACAAAGCAGATGCTCTGTAAAAAGAGTCTCACTGATAGTGGCCTGTTTGGTGGAGGTGAGGGGCAACCCCGTAGGCACCCTGGACAGCCCTTTCCTGGCACGATGGGAGCTCATCTGGTGAGCCCTAAGGAGGCCATGGTCCCTCACAGCTGCTCCTCCCTGGCATACAATGAGACCCTCTTTCTGGCTGGTTACCATTTGCGGTGATGAGGTTCTCCCCCTGGGCTTCCTCATCTCCAGGAGCCCTGTAAGAGAAGGACACAGCCTGTCAGAGGTCTCCAGGGCAAACTCAGTGTCACCACTCTGCTGGTTGGAGCAGGGCCATCTAGAATCCATCCCCTCCAAATCCTCTAAGGGGCTCAAGCACTAACTACCCTGGGGCATCGTTGGGTGAGGGAGAAGTTGGGATGAAGGGGACAGGGAACTTACAGGCATCTCTAGGTCAGTCCTCAAGATAACTAAGGACTGGGAAGGTGACCCAGGGCCATGTGGGAGCTTTCATGTGCTCTGCCAAGCCACCCTTGGCTATTGTCGTGGGCTCGATGGGGAACAGAAAGAAAAGCCAAGTGTCTAAGCTCAAAGAGGGGAGGCACAAGGACCGTATCTCAGGGTTCTGTAGAGAGAACCTGAACTTCAAGAGAGGCCCCAAGGCCTCCTGCTTCCCACCTCCCAAGCCCACTTGTGACAAGAGTCCAGAGAAACTTCCAGCTCCTTCTCACCCACCTCCCTGCCCACTTTGGCATCAGAGGGTTTCCCTGAATGTTCTGACCTCTCCTTTGCCCCAGGGTCTCCTGGCAATCCTCAAGTTCATAGCCCTACCCCACCTCCCACCAACGTACATGAGTTCTTTCTCAGACAAGAATCCAAGAGAACGCCCATTAGGGTCACATGCCAGAAGGCCCACCCCGACCCTCCTGATGTCACCCCAGATGGCCACAGCCATAATATTCTTACCGGGGCTTCTGATTGAAACTGCACTTGCACCTGCGACCTAAAAAGCAAAGAAACCATCAAGGTCATGGTTCCAGCATAAGCTCCAGGTCATGCACCTGGCCTGGCCCAGGAGGGCTGCTCTGACCTGCAGCTTGGGGGACCAGGCAAATGGCACCCTCATGAGGCTTTATACAATGACCTTAGGTTGGAGTAGGGTTCGTCTGAGCCCAGGATAGCACATTCAACAGCTGTGATGACTACATCAGCACAGTGCACTTGACAACGCACATGCAAGGGCCCTGGCAGACCAGGCTCGTGTGTGGCAAACAGAAGCAAGGGCACATCCCTTGGAGCACAGTGGGGACAGCACCTGTCCACTATCTCTGTGACAGTCCTGTTCATGCCCTGTGAACACAGGACTGGAAGAACAACACTGCCCATTCTTACCTATGCTTATTTTCATATGCTTCGCTGTTTTGCCAAGTGCTTACCATGCACTTAGCTGTGTCAGGTCCTAGAGACAACACAGAGGACCGACAGTCTCCTTCCCCCTTCCAGAGACAGAATGGCCAGGATTTGATACTGCCCCCACCTACTTGGTAGCCACCATGAACAAGGAACCAACAAACTTACTCAGAATAAGGAGGATCCCAACAGAGAAGAGGACCACAGCAAACACCAATCCCCCAATCCTCAGAGTCTGGTAGTCTGCCAAAGGAACCAGGGGTGAGCAACAGAAGCAGGGCAGGGCTAAGAAGCTGTGTCTATCCTTCCTTCGACAGGGCTGCACCCCAATTCGCCATCCACTGCACCCAGGGTTGCTGAGGCCACTTACCATAATAAAAAGGGTCCGTTTCTTTTTCCTGCTCAGTTGCTGCAAAAGTAAATAGGCACGATCAGGAAGAAGATAGCTGCATATCCTGAAATGGTTCACCTTACCTCCCAGATCTCAGTACCCACAAAGAGATTCTCAGGACATACTGGAGATGCACAGAAGGGCAGGCCTGCTGGCTCGGAGCCTGCATTCACAGCATACCCACATTTAGTGCCCCTTTTTATTCTTGCATCATCCCCAAAACGCAGGTCTGTCATCCTCTAACAGGTAGGGAAATGAGGCCAGGAAAGGACTCGTGACTTGCATAAAGCCAGAAGTAGCTACTTATGGCCTAGTCATTGGTGTGCAGTGAGTTCCAAGGTTTAGGCTGAAAGTTCACAAAGGGCCAGAATTTTCTACTAGAAAGGGCTGTGGCTGCCATCATCCAACTCACCACTGGCTAGGACCGTGGGGACCAGCAGGCTGCAGAGAAAGATCAGCACCACCTCCATCACGCCTAGGGACAGAGGGAAGAAGTCGTTATTTGCTGGACAGGAGCCACACCTCCACTCATCAAACCATCAGCCCAGCCTGGGGCAAGTCAGACCCACATCTCCACTCCAAGCCCAGGGAATAGTCAAACCACTCACAGTGAAGCAGCTGACATTTACTCTTTTAGGCTCTAAAAGAGTACTTGTGGGCATTAATTCAATTAATAGGACAGAATTAGAGCAGCTGGCAGGCACTATGACTACCCCATGTCACAGGACAAGAACGTGAAGCTCACAGAGGATCCAGGACACAGAGTGAGCAGCAGAGCTGAAAGCTCAGAGCATCCCAGGAACTCCTGTGTCACACTGTAGGGCCAAAGCCATAAGAGCGTCAGGATTTTGTTATGATCTCTTATGATTGCTATGTCCTTCACGCTGGACCATCTTTCAGTGGCTATCTCAGTTCCTAGATCAGTTCTCACAGCCAATAACCCATCAGAAATTCTCCTTTTTACCAGATGGAGGGGAGGATGAAGCAACGCCCACCTACTCCAGCCAACAGTGGGGAGGGACACTGGATGGTCACTTTCTCTCTGCAAACCCTGACATGGGCAGGTTCCTTAAACTGGTCCTCACATTTTGAAGCAGCCAGGTCAGCTCTTCTCATAGGCTTCAATTCATCTCCCCCCAAAGGTGACCTGATTAAACAAAGGGAATTTGGAAACGGTTTCTAGCATCAGTATCCAAGTCTCTCCTTTTCCAGGAGATGCTGGAATCTCCACTTGGGCTCACTGAGCCCTAACCTCTGGGCCAAGTACGTAGTCCCAGGATGAGCCATCTGGGTGGACGCAGGAGGCCTGGTTTACCCAGGGACAGGTCTCGTTGGAGTTCACTCCTCACCGTGGGCTGATATGACAGCGTTACAGAGCCCACGAAAGAGGAAGGGAACATAGACTGGGAATGCCCAGGACTTTCCCACACAGGGTGAGACTGAATAAAGGCAGAACCCCTGAACAACTGCCTAGTGACCTGGTGGGTTCTTGGTCTGAGTGTGTAACTTCCTGCGACTTTCTCTGAGTCCAGGGGGCACCACCCTGCTGCCTTTCACCTCCCAGCCACCAGGGGTCAGTACAACTGCACCCAGAACCATGCAGAAGCCGGGACTCCACGGAGATTCAAACTGTATCAGAAAGCCTGAAGACAGCCAGCAATTTACCTGCACTGCTGTCTTACTTTAGAATTATTTCTCTCTTAAAGTTTACACTATATATTATATGTATATAAACACATAGTACACAAGTCACAGTAATAAGATAAACACCTATGAATAACTAGAAAACTAGAACATTACAAATACTGCATTTACTTGTATTTTTCTCCAACCCATTCCTTGCCCAGTCATCGCACACCTACAAATATGTTGAGAGTAGCGCTCATGTTATGTGTTCTTACCACAACCTAGTTCTTACCATTTTCTAGTTTCTGAACATTTCTAGCATCGTCCCCAGACACTGCACTTAGCAGTCCCTCTCCACCTCCCCATTCATGTTCTCACAGTCATTAATCTATGTTTTGTCTCTGGATTTGCCAATTTTGGATACTTCATATGAAAACAATCATAAAATCTGTGGCCTTATGTATCTGGCATTCACACAGTATGTTTTTAAGGTTTGTCTATATGGTAGCATGTATAACTGCTTTGTTTATGGCTTAAAAATATCCCATTCTTGCACCAGGAATGGTGGCTTGCCTCTATAATCCCAGCACTCGGGAGGCTGAAACAGGAGTATCACTGAGTCTGAGCACAGCCTGGGCTACATAATGAGTTTGGGGCTAGCCAAGACTACATTGCAAGACCCTGTCTCAAAAAAACAAAAACAAAATTCCATGGTGCAAATATATACCATCCCTTGCTCTTTTTTTAAAAAACATACTTGACACATACATATATCTAAATAATATATTGCTTAGCATAGCTTTTTTTGAGATTTGTAACTATGACACCATGTTTACAGTCTTCTGGGAATTGCTTTTTTGCTCAACATTATGTTTCCAAAATCTGTATTAATACATATAACCACAGTTCATTCATTTTTAATGTATAATATCTCACTGTGCAGGTATTGATCCATTCTGTCAGTGGACATGTGATATCCTTTTCCCTCAATTTATTGCTATTATAAATAATACACTTCATGTATGTTGCCCAAGGAACACACCCAAGAACGCAGAGGGCACTGCTTTCGATTTTCTTGAGTACTTCTCTCATAAGAAATCCATTTTACACTACGACCCAACACACATATTCATATTCATCTATACAGGAAACACTTCACAAAGCAGTGTTTACCCTTATTATGAATGACGTACTCTTATTTTCTATTCTACTTTGTTTTAAAATATATATATATATTTATATTAAAAAAGTATATATACTTTTTCCAAAGTGTTGCTGTATTTTCCTAAGTGCTCACTCCTCTACAGCCTTATCAATAGTCAATATTGTCAGATATCTTCATGTCAGTCTAGAGGTATACAGTAAGCTTATATTTGATTACTTAATAACTGAATTGATCATGCATCTTTCATGTCTGCCCACTTTTCAAATAGGGTGACTCTTCCTCTTACTACTTTTGTATTCTGGATACTAAACCTCTGTCATTAAGTATGGCAAATATCTCATCATTAGCAGCTTGTCTTTTCACTTTTTAAGATTGTCTTTCAATGAACAGAATTTCTTAATTCTATTGTAACTGAACAGAACGAGTTTTGTGTCTAAACAGAAGGAATTTTTGTCTTATTTAAAATATTTTTTTGACCCTCAGGTCTGTAAGAATTTTCTTCTAAAAGGTTAGTCTTTTCTGTTACACTTAAACCTTCATTCAATCCAGAGTTGATACTAGCATGAAATTCGATGTAGGGTTCTAAACCTCTTTGCCCATGTTGATAAGCAGATGCTCAGACAGTTTGCTGACGAGCCCTTCCCTCTCTCACAATGTACCATACCACTTTTACCACATCTCTAGTTTCCATTTAGCTTTGTGTTTTGGGCTTTTGCTTTGGCTATACCGGTCAATTTTTCTGTGTAATAGATCCCCCTTTTCCCTGGTTTCACTTTCCACAAACTCACTTACTGCAGTCAATTATGATCTGAAAACACTGAATGGAAAATACAGAAACGAATGATTCATAAATTATATATTGCACACAGTTCTAAGCAGCACGATGAAATTTCTTGCAGCTCTTCATCCTGGGAAGTGAGTCATCCCTTTGTGCACTGTATCCACACTGTATCTACTATCTGCCCATTAGCTGCTTAGCAGCCATCTCTGGTATCAGATTTACTGCATGTTATCATAGTGCTTGTGTTCTAGTAAACTTTTTAACTTAATGATGGCCCCAATGCACAAAAGCAGTGATGCTGGCCATCACTTCTCAAATATGCCAAGAAGAAGCTGTAAATTACTTCCTTTAAGGGAAAGGGCAAAAGTGCAATATTTTGAGAAACAGATAAGATTTACAGTTATTACAGTAGTTATAATTGTGTTATCATTATTGTTGATATGCTATTCTGCCCAATTGATCTTAAACTTTACCATAGATTTGTAGTATGAATACAGAAAACATAGCCTATAAGGGATCAGTGCTCTCTGGTTTCATACATTAGATACTTCCTGGGGTATCGGGATATTTCCCCCATGGATAGAAGGGGACTACTAGGCTTGTATTAAAGACACAGTGCCTCTGTCTCAATTACTATAGCTTAATAGTAATCCTGCCATGAGGTAGAAGCCCCCATCTTTTCTTCTCCTCTTCCTTCAGGAATGTATTCATTATTCTTGGGCTTTTGCTCTTACAAATTTTTAAATCTGCCTGTCAAAATCATCTAATGCCAATAGGACTTTCATAAGAATTGCCATGGATCTATCTACTGAACACGTGAAAAGCTGACATGTTTCTGATCTTGAGTCTGCTGCCTATAAAGAAATGTTTTCAGTTTTTTAAGGAAACTTTTCAATGTTCTCTAACTTTCATAACTGCTTTTATATAGGTCTTGCACATCTTCTGTTGATTCATTCACAAGTATCTTATAATTTATGATTTTAAATATTACTGCTTCCTAATTTTGCTCATAAAGAGAAAAGCAATTAATTTGTATACATTCCTAAATCCAATAATCTTATTAAAATCTTATTTCTAATGATTTACTTATAGATATCTTTGGATTTTCTCTGGATATATCACCTGTAAATGACACAATACTGTTTCTTCTTTTTAATTATTACACTGTTTATTTGTGCTCCTTATCTTAGTGCCTTAGTGCACTAAGACTTCAAGTGAAACACAGGAAATGATGATAAACACACTTGAATACTCATGCAGAACCGCACGCACCCCATCTTACTATTCTAAATGGTGCTCTTCTAACACTTTGAAAGCTCCTCTTACCCTGGCTTCCCAAGATGTTTCTGTTTTTCTATTAATTATGAGTAAGTGCTCCACAGCTATGGCTTTTCCTCTTTTATCTATCAAGGAAATAAATTATATATGGATAATAAAGGATGGATTAGGTCTGTTGACATTTTGCTGAGGAGTTCTGCATTTATGTGCATGAGTGAGATCAGGCTGCAACTTTTACTGTACTGACCTCGCCTTGTTGTGGTATGCGTAGTGATTTGAATGCGTCCCTAAAAGTTCATGTATTGGAATCTTAACTCCCAAAGTCATATATTAGTGATATTTGGAAACAGGGCCTTTGAAAGGTAATTAGGGTTAGATGAAATCATGTGGGCAGGAGTGAGACACACATGTCCTATCTCACATAATGCTCTCTACCATTTTGTGATGCAGCACAAAGGCCCTCACGAGATGCTGATGCCACATTTTTGGACCTCTCAGCCTCCAAATCCATGAGCTAAACAAGCCTTTATTCTTCATAAATTAGCTGTCCTGAGTATTTTGTCACAGTAACAGAAAATCATTTAAAGGAGTTTCGTAGTACCAGTCTTGTTAGCAGTTAATCCCTGGAATAATGTTTAGAAGACTGGAATGATCTGTCCTTTCAATGTTCACTAGAACTAACCTGTAAAACCATTTGGGCTTAGTACTTTCTTTGTGGGTAGATTTTTAAATAGCCTATTCAATAAATTAATGGTTATGGCACTCTTCAGATCCTTATTTTTTCTTAATATTCAGTGCATTACAGCTTAACTGTAAGGATTTTCTCCATTCTGCTTTCAAATTCATTGCTATAAAGTTTTTCATGGTCTTATTGCCATTTTAACTTCTACTGAATTTGTAGTATGTCCTCTTTTTCATTCTTGATATTTTCTGTGACAATTCCTTTTTTGCTTGATTGGTCTCACCACAGAGTTAATTATTTATTTTATTAGTCTTTTATTATCCTCTAAGTCGGTCTTTGGGGATTTTATGGTGATTCTCTCAGTCTTAAATTCTACTTCACTTTCTACCTTTCTATGTAATTATGTGTTATGTGTGAATCTTATAAACATCAAAGCTAGACTTTTTAAATGCAATCCAACAGTCTAAAATATTTGTCTAATTTACTTTTATTGTGATTATCAATACATCCTAAAGTCGTATGTTAGTGATATTTGGAAACAGGGCTTTGAAAGGTAATTAGGGTTAGATGAAATCATGTGGGCAGGAGAGACACACATATGGATTTGGCCTGATTTTGGCGATTTTCCCTTATTTTGTTATGCTTATTTACTTCTCTGTTCTTGCCTTTTTCTTTTTTCTTCCATATTTTGGTTTTAGCACTTTTTTATTTACTTTCTCATCCTTCTGGCTTAGAAATTGTGCAATCTGTTTCTAATCTTTTCATGGTCACCTTTGGAGTTTGTGTATTCAACAAAGATTTTTAAGTCTTAAGATGTTATTAACAGCTATAATAATTACTGGGTAAAATATCTTCCTTGAAAATATGAAATATAAATCATATCCTTCCTCAAACGTATGCTACTGTATATGCAATACAAATATTCTTTTTTTAACCTCATAAAATTGGTATCAGTATTTCTACTACATGAAGACAATGTTTGTTTGGATTCACCCATGAGTATGGTAGCCAGCTGTCAAAATGACACCAAATACCTTCTGGTATTCAGATCCTGTAGTTTTCTCCTTGGCTGCAAAAGGCCTGGCCCATGTGACCAATAAAATGTGCCAGAAGTCAAACTATGTCACTTCCAATAAATGTTAGAAGAGATAACAGGTCTTCCTCCTCCTCTTCCTCCCCTCTCCCTCGTTTTCTTTCTTTTTGTTCTTATCAACCTCGTCCCTCCTCCTCCTCCTTTCTCTTTCTCTCTCTTTCTCTCTCTCTGGGAAAGTTACCTGCCATGTTTTAAGGACAATCAAGCATCCCTCTGGAGAGGCTCATCTGACAAAAGTTTAAGGCACCTCAGTCTAAAAACCCTGCTAGGAACCTTATAAGTGAGCTTGGAAGCAGACCCTCCCATGTTCATGTGACTACTGCCCCGGCTGACAGCTTGACTGACTTTCTTTAAAAGCCTTGAGCTAAACCACCCAGCTAAGCTACTTCCTGATTCTTCACTTTCAGAAATTGTGTGAAAGGAACAATTGTTTTAAGCTGCTGTGCTGGGAGTAATTTATTACGCTGTGAGAGATAACAAGAACAATATATTTACTAAGTGATTTACTCACCATTCTTTTTCGGATCTTGGCTAATAAGGATCTCGGCTATCCTTAACCGTTTCCTTATTTCTAAAGGCTATCTTTTAGAAGTTTCTTTCATGAAGACTTATTCATTGTAAACTGTTTTTGTGTATCTGAAAATATCGTCATTTCACCTCCATGGTGCCCTGACCCTAAGGAGGACAGACACCAACAGACCCCCAATAATTCCAACCTTCTAAGCTCAAGCCATTGTGTGACCTCTTCCTCAATAATGCAGTGGGAGTGGTCAACTTGTTCTAGTCAATTGAATATGGCAAAAAAGGTGACTCAGGCTGGAAGCAGAGCTTTCCCCAGTCAATCCTTAAATCAGACCACAATCCTAACCAACACCTACACTGCAGCTTGGTGAGACTCTGAAGGAAAGAACCCAGCTAAACTGTGCTAGACCTCTGACCTAGAGAAGCCATGAGACAGGTAAACGTGTGTTGTTTTAAGTTTCTAAGTTTGTAGTAATTTGTTACATAGCAGTAAACTAATACAACTCTATCCTTGGAAGGTAGCTTGGCCATTGTAATGGACATTATGTCCACTTGAGAAGTCTAGAAGTTTAAGTAACTCAGCAGTTCTACATCCTGGGGTGTAGAGGACATGTCCTTACCCTCTGGGATGTTGTTTCATTGTGTCAACTAGAGAGTTTAACAAAGTGATTCAGCAGGGGGCCAGTGTCTTCACTTTGTAAACATCCTCCACCCGTGCAAGAGGAGGGCACCGAGATGGTGTGAGTGGTGAGGGCAGGTGCTCTGCATACAATACAAGGGAGGAAAAAAGGCTTGCTCCCCCTTCCCCTTTTGCTCTTGTTGGT
>RJWT010004207.1:14931-34039 GCA_004365215.1 Cuniculus paca | reverse complement strand
TTTTTATGATCAGTTGTAAGTACATTTCATAATATCTTATTTCAGTTGTTTCATTTTTTGGTTCTAAACTTTCTGTTTTTATTTTGGCTTATTGTTTACTTTTCACCTTTATACCTTCTCCACTTAATGATCACACACCTAATTTCCCTGAAGTCACTATAGTCTGTATGTAGATCATTTCAGGTCTATATTTTCCATCTGTTTTTTTTTTCTCCCTCTCAACTACTGTTAACTTTCCCCGTTTTTTTTTTTTTTTTTGCATATTTTGGAATATTTAAATTTTTAACTTCCCTTTTCTTCAAGTCTGAGTGTGGCTCTGGCACTGAAATAACACTTTGAACTCAACACCAAAATATTTTTTAGCAGCTACTAGTATTCATTTTTGAAGTCCTCTGTTATGACATTTTATTGAGAATCTTTTGTTGTGACATTTTGTAGAGAACCTTTTACTTTTCCATATGCATAAGTAGTTTAGAAATAATGGAAGAATCTGTGGGAAGCTTGTATATATACTTTTTGGGCTTTTTCTGTTGAAGCCTCTTACTTCATGCAGTTTCTCTTCTTGAAGCCCTGAAGGAATCTTTTTGTGGTTAGACTGCTGCAAGTTTCTGCCATTTATTGTCCTTTTCTTGTATACTCAAATATCTCTTAGGCATTGTTAAAAATATACAACAGTTTTATCAACATATTGTATGCCAACCTCCAGATCGTCAATATTAATAGCAACAACTAATGACAATCTATTTATAGTTATCTGTTTAGTTATTTGTTTACCTATTTGTTTAGTTATCTGTTTTAGCTTCTTTCAATTCCATTATACTATAGGTAAGCATTGAACCAGAAAAGAAAATAGCTGAAAGATAAAATAGTTTTTATATTTTTATGGTATGAAAAACAACACTCAAAGAAAAACTGATGTTTATTTAAATCTTAATATTAAGATAGGACAAATGGGCACAGGGATAGCTCAGCAGCACAGTTTGGCAAGAATAAGGTCCTGAGTTCTATTTCTAGTACCACAAAGAAAAAAAAAACAGAGACAGGCCAAGGATTTAGCGCAGCAGCTTAAGCACCTGCCTAGCAAGTGTGAGGTCGTGAGCTTGATCTCTGGTGCAAAAAAAAAAAAAGGACAAACACAAAAGTAACAAAAATTGAAAAAAAAAATTAATTAAAGAGAAATGTTAGCAGTTATGAGCCCTCTGCAGCCTGTGAAAATGTGTTTAAAATACATTTTAAAATTTACATTAAACTGTAATCTTTGCTTTCTGCTATTTCGAATTGCTGTTTTCTTTTTTTAAGAAAGGGATTGGTTGGACTTGTTAAAAATGGAAAAATCAAATTGATAATGAGCTTTTAATATCCTTTAACATCTTGAAAATTTCTACTCTCAGAGCATGTTTTTTTGATTACAGAAAAGTAAGAAACATAGGCTTGTTTTATACTTAAAACTTCCATTATTTTAGTATTCCTAAATTTAATACACAATTAAATAAAATCTATATAAGATGGAAAATAGATTTAAATTGCTACATTGAGCTCTGCATGTGGTATTCATTCTCCCTAAATTTAAATAAAGCTTCCATCTGTTCTTTTATTCAGACATCTCTGATGAAATCTTCACACAAAACACAGATAAACAACATGCTCATGAAAATTATAAAAGTTCCATTATAAGTTCACCTTCTCGTTTAAATGTGATTTTGAAGTCGAAGCTCATTACTCAGGAGCTTTTATCATAATATCATGATGTGATTCTGTTTACTTTCAGAGAAAACATGCTAATCAGCATTGGTGTTTGCTGTAAATTGTTTTCAAAATGTTGTTATGTTTTAAAGTAGAAGTACAGGGCCAGCAATATAACTCAGTGGTGCAACACCTGCCTGGCAAGTGGAGGGTCTTGAGTTCGATTCCTGGTACCAAAAAATAAATAAATAAAGTAAAAACACAGGAGGAATTCAACATATTTGGAATTTTTGGGCGATGTTTTTTAAAATAGTTTTGTACATATTCTACATTTCAGGCACATAAAAAATAAATTATGGAGAATTTTTAAGCATGCAAGTATTAGAAGTGGAAAATAATGGAAAGCAATTGTGCCTGAAATGTAGAATATGCAAGATAGATAACTATACTACTAATCTCCATTAGTTTATCAAAGAGAACAGTTTCTGCTGTCATTGTTTGATTGTTTGATCATTTTTTATGCCTAGATCTTGTAACCAGAACAATTACGTCTAAGATAACAATATCCAATGTATTAACTAGTGTCAATTTCTTACTGTGTGTTTTTTTTAAAATACTTTATTATTTCTACCCTTTTTTTTGTTTTGATTTTTAAAATTAAGAAGAAAAATACTCCACAAGCTGGGGATGGTAGCTCATACCTGTAATCCCAGCACTCTGGAGGCTGAGGTAGGAGGATCACTGTAAGTTCAAGGTCAGCCTGGGCTACAAAATGAGCTCAAGGCCCGCCAAAACTGTATCGAGAGATCCTGTTTCAAAAAGATAAATAAATTAATAAATAAAGCCTATAATGAAATGCAGATTTTCTTTTACATGTGCATTGTGGAAGATATATCCAGAAAGGAATATTGTCCTGGAAATGATGCTATCCATCACAATTATCCATTTTTAGGAGGATTATTTTGGAATAATCCGTAGTTGTCATTTTTGTCTCTCCCTATTTTAAGGTTTACTTAACATAATGAGTGTACCTATTAATCTTACAAAACAAATCAAAATTTATGAATTTATATCAGTTTTATAGGCAATGAATGTAACATGAATTTACTAAGAACATACATCTGTCTGAAGATTTGAGAATTTAGAATTACTGAGTTGTAATTCAAATTCAGGCTTGATGAAACACAAAGGCAAATGTCCCCTGTGGCTTCATATGATATCACTTATTAAATGCTGTATTCTATCCTTTGACAGATTAAGTTTAAATGGCACACCAAGCATATTAAAAGCAGTTATGCTTCTAATATTCTTCTTCTGTAAATTGTTTTACCTGTGACTACTCTTATTGTGTTGAAAAAGGAAAAGGGTAAAACAGAAAGAAGCAGATCCTAGATTTCCAAAACATGCCTGAGTTCTTCTTGGATTATGAAGTAGATATGTGAGTGAACATCAAGGATTTTTTACATCTCTAGTATCACCTTACACCCACTTGACATCATTTAGTAGAGAGCTGAAGTTGCTTCCTTATGAGAGGATGACATGGCATCTGGACAGTTTGAGCCCTGCTCCTAAACTCAGGGTCATGCCCTGTAAATTGAGGTCCATAAAATAAAGCTTTCTCTGTACCTAATACAATAGAGTGCTACAGTAGTACTCCTTTTGTATCTGTTGATATTGTTGTATGGCGAGAAACATGTAAAAAATGATCACAGAATGAAGTAGAATACATGCAAAGTGAACTGCTATTAAAAGTAGAACTATTTTTACTAGTAATATCAGAATGCATTTACTACAGGATAGGTGTTTTGTTTCATCATCCTCAAATTGTAAGGCTATAAATTTGATGTAAAAAGTTGAGTTAGCTGTCAAGAAACTATTGAACATTTTTAAACAGCATCCTACTCTTATTAATCGCATATTCCATTTATAACTGAGTATGGTATCATCTCTGATCCTTCTCTTGGTTATCAACTGCAATTCTTAAAAAGCCAACCAATCAAATTATACATCATTTCTGTTGTCAAATTTTGCATCAAATCATAATGGTTCTTTGAAGAGTGCATTATGATTATTCTCTATTTGTTCACATAATTGCATACACAATTATAAGATGCTACCAAGGACAGAATGGAGGTCTTGTATTCATCTTAATAATCAGTTTTCGGCTTTAATATATAGCTTGACCAATTCTGTGCTGATGTACATACTGCATAATGTAGTAATAGTCATTTATTACACATGCTGGACTGAATGGAAAATCTAATTTCTGTTCCATTCCATTGTTTCTGAGGCTGAGATTTGTCATGCTGGTGTGAAAACACATATCAGGAATCAGTGTACTTGACCTCTAGAAAGTTGGGCAGTGTGTTCTGCAATTTCATCTTCTGCATTTGACTTGTTCATTTAGACTATCTTTTCTTTTTTCATAAAATGAAAATATAAATAGTGCTACTGATTTCTTTCCAGCCTACAGAAGTTGAAAGTCCAAAACATTCTTTCATTTCTTATATTCTGCACCTTTCAGTCCAAGTTAATAATAGTTTTGTTTGTATAAATTCTCAAGAACAATGTAGGTCTCCTGTGAATCTCATGAAGATGTATGTCTTTATTTTTAGGGATTCATAACAGTAGCTCAAATATCTGCATTGCTTTTATTTTTGATGCAGTAATATTACCAAGACCTTATTCCTTTAAAATTACATGAATGTATTTTTTTATATATCTCTACTATATGTCCAGCCTATGTCTCATGGGGATAAAATCTAGGCATTAACTGAGCTGCATTCCTTTTTTAGAATCTCTAGGAAAGAACCTCCTCCTTTACATTGCCGATTTCAGCCACCTGCATTGCTCTGTGGTCCCTTTGCTCCATCTCTAAAAACAGCAAACACAGATGGAGTCCTTCGTACTTCACATCACCCTGGCCTCCTCCTTCTATTCTGTCTTCCACTTTCGAAGACGCTTATGATAAATACCCAGTGAAGTATTTCACGGCAATCTCTTTCTTCTAAAATCATTGGATTAGTAACCTTCATTTCATCTACAAACTTAATTCCCATTAACCATGTGAGATGAGAAATTTAGAAGCTCTAGAGACATTTTGTGAGGACATTATTTTACCTATAATAGAATTCTAAATTAAACTCTATTTCAGTTATTTAATTTCTTTATAGTACTATATGTCTGTACTATGTCCATAAAAGAAAATTAATAAAGTTTTTGGAAATAAAAATTTTACAACAAGAACTCCTCCAAATTACATAGATTAAAAAAGCACTTGAGCTTTTATATTTGCAGAAAGGTTCATTATTTGTCTTCAAAAATTTTAAAAATTTCTACTTTTCCAGTGTCTATCCAAAGTACTTTTTCTACACACTCTTCTTAAAAATAACCTTGACATCTCAGAATTGTTAATTATTCAAACGTCTTAAAATAGGGTTCTGTTTTGTATTGTGTCCTCTATGCCCTACATGATGAGTATTTAATAAATGATTTGTTATTGATTAGCTACAGCGCTGAGGAACGACTCAAAAATGTAGTATTTAGAAAGTTACAATACTGCTGTACCTAGAATCAATTAGTTTCTTAATTTTAAAAAAGTCATTTTACTTTCCTTGATAGAGCTTTCCTAATTTTTGCATTTTAAAATAAACACACTGTAAATAAAAACTTTCTTTCTTCCTTTCTTCCCTTTCTTTCTTTTCTTTTCTTTCTTTCTTTCTTTCTTTCTTTCTTTCTTTCTTTCTTTCTTTCTTTCTTTCTTTCTTTCTTCCGTTCTTCCTTTCTTTCTTCTTTCTGTGTTTTGTACAGGGGATCAAACTCATGACCTTGTGTTTGCCAGGCAGGCACTGTGCCACTGAGTTATATCCCCTGCCAAACTTCCTAATTTCCTAATAAAGATTTATTCATATTCAAAACAAAATATTTTATAACAAATATTCAAGAGGTTATGAACTCAAGCTATCCTTTTTAGAGAAGCATATTTTTATTAATGTTATGATCTTATAAAACTAGGTTGCATTTACACTTAGTAGATCACTATATTTCTTACAATGTATTTGTCATACCCATAAAAGAGAAAAATGCAAAATGAAGATTTTCAAAAATTTTTACTTGGAACATTTGATATTTACCGTAATTCATTAACCTCTAGCTATAAATGTATACAGGGCAGTCCATTGGGGACCCCTCCTGTCTCTCAGCAGCTATTCCTATTCGCCATCTCCCCATTCCTATTCCTGCATTCCTTTCCTCCAATAAATATCTTCCTACTCTTAAAAAAACTGCATAAAATAACACATTGATTTTTAATTATATGTAGCACTTAAAAACAGTTTTGATGTATTTGCAAACATTTTACTTTTTGAACAGATTTGAGAGCTTGATATACATATATGTTCTGTTAAGTTTGATGATTTTAAATGGTAAAAGAATCATAGAATTTTACTCCGATTGCTAATCTCCAAACTGGTTTTAAAAGTTACTGTTCTAATTGCTTCCTCTTTTATGAAAGCCATACACTTCTGCAAGATTTATTCTGTTATCTAAGTATTACAATTTTCAAAATAAGCATATTTGCCATTTATTCATATAAATTCCTCCATTCTAAAAAGATACTATTTCATTTTTGCACAATATTCATTATTTTGTGCAATAAAATAAAATCTTTTAATAAAATGATATATACTAATATTTGGTAACAACATAAGTAACAAAAAAAAAAGTATTTTTCAGTGGACCTAGAATTAGTACAAGAATGATTCCTTATAGCTCCTCTTCTGATCATATCCACTGATGAGCCTCAGTACCCCTCAGTCAGATGAATTATGCCCTCCACAGGACATTCAGTGACTCAGTAATTATATACAAGAGATGTTTCTACTACATCCCAGAGAATGAAATGGTAAATAGTACGTACTATCTTTTAGAAGATAAATTAAATGCAAAAAATTCTCTCAATGTTATCATTTTAAATACTCAACATTTTTGAGATCATTGGCATAGGAAAAGCATATATTTGATATTTTTAATTGATTTTTATAGATTTGATTGTTTCAGCAAGTTGGAAAGTTTGTATAATGACAACAAATTTTGAGTAACTTCTGAAATGTGCAGAGAAAAGAGCTTTTATACTAGACAGAATATTAGTAAGTGTACTTTAACATATTGAAAAAGCTCAATATTAGAAATATATCCGAATTATACGAAAGCAGAAATAATTTTTGATTTCTCTATTAAAATGTCATAATTTGTCATATTGTCACTGAATGATAGCAGAAAATGTTGATGGAAAAGCTAGTTTTGATTCCAGTGTTAAATTTCCAAATATTTATTCACTTATTTACTAAAAATAGATAAATCCATTCACATAGAATTTACTACAAATTATTTTCATTGTATTATTCTTATCATTTTTAATAATTCATCTTATTCTATCACTTTCTAAGAGATTCTCATGGATTGTTATTTTTTTCTTCCTTATATATAACTTGCATGAGTCATTCATGAAGGCTTCTGCTCAAATGTTGACATTAAAGATCTTTATTTGGTCTACTTATCTTGATAACTGATATAAAATTTGCCTTAGAAATTTTAAGCAATAGTAGATGTTGACAGATCCCATTAATTCCTAGGAATTGTGAAGAATTCATGGTAGTATAAGAGAAAATATATTTACAGAGTCTTATTATATAAGCTAAATTCATAAACATTACTAAGAACATATGACAGTTCCTCATGTTTTTTGTAATTGAGTAACGATGTTGCTTTTATCGGTCCTGATTGACAGTGAAAAGATTCAACTCAAACCTGGTGTTGGTTTCTCCTCTTTCTAAGTTTTCAGGCCTCCTTTAGCTAAGTGCTCCTTAATATGGCTTTATTGAAGTAACCATCCCTCTCTTAAACATTTCAGGTATGGATTTGGGTGCATGTTGTCAATAAGCAATCACTTCTGAATTAAGTGCAAATGACTAGATATTTAAAAATCTTTAAAAGTCCAAGTTTATCAAATGGAATAGACTCATACCCGTATCAATTATTTTTCCTCTAATATTGGACAGCCAAACAGATTCAGAGAAAGACTTCACCTGTCAGAGTGTTGTACAAGAAAAATATTACTTTTACTTGAACTGCACTGCTTTTTGCCCAGTCTCTACAATTTTTAAACATTTCAGAAAATTGCATTTATGGTAGTGCTTCCCCTTCTGTTTGATATTTATATGGATACCTTATTGTGCATTCACAAGTAAATATTTGTACACTAAGGGTTATGATGTAACTTGTAGGATGATTGACTTTTCTGTACTGTCCTTTACACTTAATATGTAAAGCATGTGATTCTGCATAGTGCAGTGATGATGTGCGCTACCAGTGTCAATTGCCAGATAAAAATGTCTTCATTGAATTATTCAAAGTCTCAATACAAATATAATCATAAGTGTATTACTCTTTTTTATGATTATGTCTAATTTTAAATTTGTGTAAATTTGAAAGCACTCGAGGAGGCTGAGGCAGGAGGATCACAAGTTCAAGCCCAGCCTGGTCAATTCAGGCTTAGCAAAAGCCTGTCTCAAAATAAAAAATAAAATTTCTGTGATATAGCTCAGTGCAGAGGCCCTAGGTTCAATACTGAGTACTTTAAAAATAAAATTAGGGAAAAGTATGAAGGTTATATTGTATAATAAGTTAATTATGCAAATAGGAAATTATTTTTGATCATGTATGATACATTTTTAATTGCATTATTTTAAATAAATTTGTCATTAATACTAAACAAAATTATTTTTCATTGCTTAAAATTATTTTTTTCTTGATTTTCAGTTCTCATATATTTGTGCATTATAATTTTTTCAATAAATGAAGATTATTTTGATCTTTTCTTTTTGATCAATTCTGTCACTTCATTACAAAGGTGTATTGAAATAATCAATCAACTTCATTGATTACATTGTATCTGCGGTGTCTGTTTATTGACTTTTTATGCACAGATAATAGTAGCCCAAATTCAAAGATATAGTAATGGGGTTTATGAGTTTGTTCTGAGAACAGAGACATATATCAATATCCCTATCTATCTATCTATCTATCTATCCATGTATCTACCTACCTATCTATGTACATAAGAGGTATATAAGCATGTGAACATATGTGTGGACATATAGATCTATTACAAAGTCTATTATTTATGAGTATGCTAAGAACTGCATAATGCTTGAGGCATTGCTAAAATGCCTCATGGGGAGAATAACAAGTCCCACAGGCAAGTGGAAGTATGTTCAAAAATAATTCTCTATTTAGAAGTTAGTAAGAGGGAGAAAAGCAAAAGTTCTTGAGAAAGAGGGAGAGAAAAGTGTTCCGAAATGCACAGCATACACTGTATTTTATCCCCATGTTATCGTATTATGTAGTTTTGCCTCTTTCTTTTTTGTTTCATTTAATCATAGAATAGACAAAAGCATGCATATAACTTTGCACTCATTCTAATTTATACACTGCAACATTGATATTTTTGACTTTCAGAATAACATGGAATTCAGCTTTACATATAGTAGGTTCTATACTTTAGAAGCATGAGCATTCTACAAATTTTTTTACACTTTGATGCTTTCTGCACATTTATGATGATTCCTTTAAGTATGAATGGGTGAAAAGCAGCATTTCTTTTGTATACTCTATGCAGTTTAAAAATGGTGGGAGATGGTTGGGTAGAATTCCAAGGATTTTTCTTTAGAATAGGTTCTGTGGTTTGTTGTGAGGTATCAGGCAGACCTTCAAAGTGAAGTGGAAATATTTGAGTATTATCTTTAATTCACTTTCAGATCTGGGACCTCCGTGAATTTCTTGGTGTAACTTTTTAACTAAAGGAGAAGTGTGTTTCCTATCTTGCATCAGTATAATTCTATCGTTATTGGGTGCAATACATGTATGTTTTACATAATAGTTGTCTTGACACTTTTACAATAATAAATGATCTATGCATGGACGACCTACTTGGATTCCAATTTGCTTCACAAATAGTTTTCACTGACTCATTCATTGGACTGACAAGTTCCATCTACATGATGTTATTTTTTTTAAACACTATGTGCACTGGAGGTTAGAACTGAGTTATTTTCATATTACCCATCAACAGATAATAAATCTTAATGTCATCTCTATGTAATAAATCTAGAGTTTCTTGATTTTCCTATTTTAAATGCTGCCTCCTTATATTATTCCTAAAACAATCTCAAGAACATTACTTTCTTGCCATTCCAAAATACCAAATTTGAAAAACTATTCTAGTGCTTATACAAAAAAAAAATTGACAACTTATACTGATAGAAGATGTCAACTCTTCTAGAAGTATTTCTAATATATTTTATCTTAAGCAAAACAGATACAGGCTCTAAGTGTTTACGGATGTCTTAATTTTTACAAACTCATAAAAACCAACAATTTTATTTGAACTTCTTCTTTCTTTTATTGGGATGAAAACATTTAAAAAAGTTTTTTTTAGCATTTTTCCTTAGCAATCTTATATGTCTGAGTAAATCAAAAGTTGTCTGCTTGTTTGCATTTATGTGTAAGCTTCCTTTAAAGCATGGTTTTATCTTTTCTGTTAAATACATGCAGCTAAACAAAAGTGAACATAGTCTAATTAAAAGGATAGCTTTTCCTTTCTTTGAAATACACACTAATTATTTTAACAGACAATTTAAACAGAAACAATTACACCTCATAAAACATGACTCACAGTTTAAAGTTACCTAAATGTCCCGAATTATGCTGCTGCTGACTTAACAGATCTTGAGGACAAGTTTGGTCACAGCTGTTTATTTCTTGTTTTCTCCAAAACATATTTTGACCATTCTAGTAGATTTTCATATGAGCACATAAGATTTATGCACTTAGATGTCTATTTAGACTCCATATTTTGATTTTTCACCAAGAATTTCCTAATTGATTTCTTTTCCTCTTCCGTTTGAGACAGTTATTTCACCTTTTCTCTAAGTTCCTCACAGCTTTCCTTTAAGATAAATGTGGCCAAGAACATTTCTCAACTTCAAGTTCTAGGTGTTCCTGGGTAAAATGTTACCTCCTCAAGTGGCACTCTCAGGGAAAGTGAGGAGTTTCATCTTAATTTTACTTTTCTAAATTAGTAGGGAGTGTGATCAAACTCCGTAACTAGGGCACCATTGATCCTAAAAAAAATTGCGCAGAGTAGAATATCGCTTTCCCCGTGAACCTCCCTTCATCTCAGCATTCAGTTTGATTCAAGATCGAAAACTCATTCAGCATCAGGAATGACTGGCTGAAGATTTAGCTTTCTCAACTATGACAGCCTTCACACACTGACCTTTATCTTCTGAGAAAACTGTTTATTCTAATTAGACTTCTGAAAAATAAACCTACAACTTTTTTTTTTTTTTTTTTGCGGCACCGGGGATTGATACAACTAACTTTTTCACTGAAAAGATATGAATCTTTAGGACAAATAGCTGAATATACAAATTTGTCATCATAGTTTGGGGGACCTGTTAAGATTAAAGTATTAGGTATATGACTTTTGATGAATTGCTTTTAGTAATCTTTTAAATAGTCAAGAGCAGTGAACTAGGAATATTAAAATTTATCATTTAAAATGCAATTTCTGGATTAAGGTGCAGTTATAGAGAATAGAATGTTGTAAATAAAAAGTAAATTAAACAAATATAATTATGTTATAATAAAATTTAATATTTATTATTCCCAATGTTCAGAAAATTTACCAACTCTAATTTATAAAACCCACAATCTGGTGGATAAGTTAGAATGTATACGTTATTTGCAACCTTCTTATTCTTCATATGACCAGTTTTACTTCTCTTTCAACTCTTTTATTTCACATATGTTTTTATTTATCTTTTTGAAACAGGATCTCTTTCTGTGCATTCCAGGCTGTTCTTGAACTCACTTTGTATCCCAGGCTGACCTCAAACTCTCAATGATCCTCCTGTCTCAGCCTCCCCAGTGCTGGGATGACAGGTATACGCTAACATGCCCAGTCAATTGTTTTATTTCTAATGGGAAGAGATTTTGTTTTTTTCTTGAGTATTTTTTTTCCTAATAAATTTGAGTTTCAAATGTGAACTAAAAATCAAAATTGTTTCCTCTCTCTACCGTTGCATATAGACATTTAAGCATCTTTTCTTGGCAGTCCTCATTTCTTGGCAGTCCTCAGAGTAAACAAAGATGATCATGTTAATGGGGTGGTTAAGAAGATACAAAAATCTACATTTTAATACCTCATCATTTATTTGTTCTCCAAAGCTATTTTTCCATTCCCAGTGGAACATTTCCACTAAAATTTAGAATTTCTAAAACCGAAATCAGAGATTACTCTTGTTTCTGTCAGAAATGAATAAAGATCAGTTAATCATTTCAAGGTTCTAAATATAATCATAATAGAGATTAATGCATTATCTTGGATATGATTTTTCTGCTGTGGCTTTCAAATCTGGTAAGGAAGACAGTGATACCTGAAATATGTAGGAAAATATTCTAAGAAATAAATGAAATAGTACATACTTTGTAAATGAGATTACTAACAGAAGTAAAGGGTATTCTTGTTTATGGAATAGAAGCAGCAGGTGTAATTCATTTAAGGGTATTAAATACACTAAACATTTGATAATTATTAGTGTTATTAGAGTTTTGTAAAAATAAGCTTAATTTTAATAGCAATTTCAGGTTTATAGCAAATTAAAAATTATGGAGACTTCTTACATACTAAGTGTTCCTACAAATGCCTCCCAGTTATGGCCGTCCTCTACTACAATGATACATTTCTTGCAGTTTAACTGCACTGGTATATCATCACCCAATATCTATAGTGAACCTGGCAGTTCACTCTTGCTTTGTAGATTCTATTTCAGCAAATGTCTAAACACGTGTATATTCACCATTATAGTGTCATAGAGACCAATTTAATTGTCATAAAATATTTTATTCCTCCCTCACTACTAAATTCTGACAACCATTGATCATTTTGTGCACACATACACACAATCACTGTCTAGTTCTAATCGTTCATGACTTCCACCTATCCGCTGTCAAATGCTATTAACCCATGAATAGAAAGTGATACATTTTCTGAAATTCTCCCCAAATTTCTGCGCTTCTTGACTTTTGAAACTGTGCTGCTCTTTGGAACTGTTATACAGCCCTCTGTGAAACACAGATGTAACACAGGTGTAACAGCCCTTAGCATTATCAGTATAATCAGCTCCACTCACACTACTGGAGACAAAAATCATGAGCAGGCAGTAAGATCACCTGGATTTTTGAAGGGCCCAGAATATAATGCAGGTGAGTAGTAGGAAGAGCAAGCCTTCCTGGATTGCCCTGAGAAATGGTGTGGGGGTGGGGGGCCACTGTGCATATAGAGAAGGAGTAGGACAGCTTGTGTAGTCTCCTGCATGCTTCGGGCCTGTTCTGACACTTTCGAAGTAGAGGGGAATGTGTCTTCCGGTGACCGCAGGGCAGGCATAGTCACATGGGGTAGGTCTGTGGCTGAGGCCAGCTGCAGCCAAGGCAAATAAAGTAGCCTTGAGGCATTCAGATTAGCCTCAGCTGGCACAAGGACAGCTCAGCCAAAGTGCCAGAAAAGCAGGTGCTTGATTGACAATTCAACCATTTCTGCCAAAATGAGAATTAGGGGCTGAAGGTGCAAGAGCCACAGCTCTTGGGTTTCCAGGAGAGTCTGCGGTGTTGATCACAGCCCATTAGCATTTGAGAACTTGAGTAAATATGTAATATATACATGGAAAAAATATATATGAATATACATGGAATGTATATGGAATGCATATGGGGAATATGCATGAAATATATTTGGAATACATCAATGGAAAAATACATATATGGAATGTTTAGCTACAGGTAGACTGCAGTTAGAGATCACATAAAAATATTTGTAAAATACTCTGTCCAACTGGCAGTGTTATCAAAATGTCAGAATAATCCTACTGGTTTCTGCTTTTTAAATTATATATAGAGACATGTAATGCTGTGTTTTTCTGAATGCTTGTAAGCCTTGCTGGGGGATCTTATAAGACTTATATTTATGGATTTATGGAATCCTCACAGTAACCATAAATACCAGTTCTATCAGTGTTTCTAAATGTAAAATGAAAGATATATGAGAACTGCCCGTAAGTACCTCAAGACAGTCAACACTTGACCTCAAAGGCTACTCCAGAGTGAAATGATAATCACTGCATTGCACTGTGGTTTAAAAATTTTTCATACTACACATAAAATTCATTGGAAATCCCATTCACATCACCCAAATATTATAAGGTTAATTACCCTTTCCCTTTTTCCTTGTTTTAGCTGATTCACACTTTTATGGAAGAACCACTAGCACTTTTATTTCTCGATCAGTTTTGTCACCTCCTGTTGCAGAAGGTAAAGATCAAAACGTGGGTCATCACTAGTTTTGCATGTCCTAGCTGTATATGTCAAGCTGGTTGAAAAAGTGGAATTTTGTTTATATGTAATATAATCCTCTTAAGTAAAACCATCCTGCTTCTCTTATATAATTTGACTTCTTTTAACGTTCTGTTTATATTTCATTACAGTGGAAAGTTTAAAGGATTCTGTGGTAGTCATTTCGTTGCTTGTTTTGTTTTTATCTTTACTGACCAAGGAAATTACACCATAAAACATGAAGGGGAGCTGCTTATGTGGTTCAGTATCTGCGATGCACCTCAGCAAACAGAAAAATAGCAGTGTAGCACATTCCTAACTAAATATCATGTGAACCTTGAGCTGGACCTTGTGTGAATTTGGATGGATTCGCTTGATTTATGCTTCTGGAACACATTAGATAAAGAGTACTACAACTGCTAAGTACTTTCTGCCCTCATTTTAAAATGTTTGATGTGGAAATCATGAATATTAATTGCTGTCTCTATAGGACTAGAATTTTTTTTTTTTTTTGCAGCACCGGGGATTGAACTCACGACCTTGCACTTGCCGGGCAGGTGCTTAGACCACTGAGCTAGATCCCCGGCCCTGTTTTTGAGACAGGGTCTCACTATGCTGTTCAGGCTGGCCTTGAGCTCACTTTGTAGCCCAGGCTGGTCTCGAACTCACAACAATCCGCCTGTCTCAGCCTCCCGAGTGCTGGGATTACAGGCGTGAGCCACCACACCCAGCTTATGACTAGAATTTTTTTAAGTCTTAACAATATAAGTGTTGGCATTCCATTGGACAAAGGGAAACGCTGCTTGCTGGTAAGGAGCTCAGAGGGAATGCAGAGGCAGGCTCTACTCAGAGTGCGTTCCAACAACGGAAGAGGCTGCTCTCCCGTAACCAGCACAGAGGAAAGGCAGAGACAGGCTCTGCTCAGAGCGCATTCCAACAAAGGGAGAGGCTGTTCACCCCACCCTTTCGCCTTGGGCAGCCCAGCGGCTGCTGCTCGGGACCTGGTTTGAGTTGAGGGCGGGACCGGGGAGTTCCATCTGGCCGTGTGGCTTGGGACTTATCCGGGAGACTGGTGGGAGTTTGTCTCCATCCCCCATCACCCACAGTCGTTTGGGGCATCCCTGGGGTCCTGCCTGCACCCCATCCGCACTCCAGGAGCAGCGTGGGGGCAGCTGCTCTGGACCCGGCTTGAGTTGGAGGTGAGTAAAGCAGACTCCACCTAGCTGTGCAGCTTGGGACCTGGAAACAGACCCATAGAAATCTGCACCCATACCCCTTCAGCCATGAACATTTGGGGTGTCCCTGGAGTCCTACCTGCGCTCCGCCCGTTCACCTGGATCTGCCTAGTAGCGGCTGCTCTGGGCCTGACTTGGGTTGGGGGCATGGCCAGCGAATTCTACCTAGCCTTTCAGCTTGGGACTTCCCTAGGAGCCTGGTGGAGGTTTGTGTCTGTCCCCTATTGGCCCAGGAGGTTAGGGTCATCACTGGGGTTCTGCCTGGGCCCCACCCATTCACCTGGAGTGGCCTGACAGCTGCTTCTCTGGGCCTGACTTGAGTTGGGAGCACACACAGCAAATTTCACCTGGCTGTGCAGCTAGGGACCTTGCCAACAGACTGGTAGGAGTTTGCGCCCCACCCCCATTGGCCTGGAAAGTTTGGAGCTTCCCTGGCATCCTGCCTGGGCTCCACCCAGCAACAGAACAGCCACAGTGGTAGTCTTGGCTAGAGCTAAAGGTGTGCATTGTGAGTTTCACCTAGCCTTGGCACCTCAACTGTGCATGTTGGATTCACCTCCCACAGTGGAATACAGGAAAATGACAAAACAAAAGAGCAAAATGCAATCTTGCACCTCAAGTCCTTCCCAAACAAGCCAAAGAGACACGGAGATAGAAGAAAATATCAGCCACACACCTGAAACTTCTGAAATCATAGCAGCTGAAGTAAAGAAACAAATCTATGAAACAATAAAGGAACTGAGGTTAGAAATGATTTCCCAGGTAAAACAAGAGATGATAAATGTAATGAAAGAAATGCTAAGCACATCTAAAGAAGATATAGTTGGAAAAATAGAGGAACACTGCAAAAAGATGGAAACCTTGAATGAAGAATATAAGAAAAAATTAGAATGCATGAAACATATTCACAGAGATATCCAGGAAATCAAGAATGCCATTGAAAGCAGGCAAAGCCACCTCAATGAATGTAAAAATAGAATTTCAGACCTCAAAGACATGACAGCAGCTAGTGAGGAAGAAAGAAAACATCTTTTAAAAATAAAGAATGAGAAAACAGCAATTGAGCAGTTGCAAGATGATGCAAAGAAAAATAAGATAAGACGAATAGGTGTAAAGGAAAAAGGAGAAAACACAAATTATATAAAATCACTATTTAAAGAAGTCATAGCTCAAAATCTCCCAAACATGGGAAAGGAAACCGATATACAGATAAGTGAAGCATATAGAACTCCAACTAACCATAACCAAAATAAATCAACACCCAGACATATAATTATCAGCATTCCAGAAATTGAACATAAGAACAGAATATTAAAAGCTGTGAGAAAAGAAACAAGTCACCTATAAAGGAAAGGCCATCAGAATCACAGCAGACTTCTCAACACAAACAATGAAGTCAAGAAGAACATGCAGTGAGGTATTTCAAGTCCTAAAGGAAAACAACTTCCAACCCAGACTCATGTACCCTGCAAAACTATCCATCAAAATTGAAGGAGGAATAAGATGCTTCCACGACAAAGAGCAGCTGAAGAACTTCATGAACACCAAACCAACCCTGCAAAGAATACTGAAAGATACTCTAGATAGACATGAAAATAGCTACGATGTCAAAAACATCAACACAAGAAGAACACCAAGCAGGGCAAACAATTAAGTAGAGGGAAAAGAAACCACAGCAGAAAGATATCATGACGAAAACAAGCCAGTATATATCAGTTATAACCACTAATGTAAATGGCCTCAATTCATCAATCAAAAGGAACAGACTGGCAGAATGGATCAAGAAACAACATCCTACCATATGCTGTCTACAAGAAACCCATCTAACCCAAAAGGAAATTCATAGACTGAAAGTCAAAGGATGGAAAACAATACTCCATGCAACAGGAACCCAGAAAAAAGCAGGGGTAGCTATTCTGTTCACAGATGATGTGAACTTCAAACAAATAATCATCAAAAGAGATAAGGTCACTACATACTGGTTAGGGGAAAACTCAAAGAGGAAGAAATAACAACCTTAAATATATATGCACCAAATATGGGAGCACCTAACTATATAAAACAAATTTTACTAGAAATGAAAAATCAAATAAGCAATAACACAATTATAACAGGAGACCTTAACACACCCTTGACTCAAAGAGACAGATCAACTAGACAGAAAATCAGCAAAGAAATAACAGAACTGAATCAACCCTGTGAACAAATGGACCTGGTAGACATCTACAGAGTTTTCCACCCAACAACATCAGAGTAAACATTCTTCTTAGCTTCACATGGTACATTCTCCAGAATAGACCATATATTGGCCCATAAAACATGCTTAAATAAATGCAAAGGAATTGAAATTATCCCATGCATACTATCAGATCACAGTGCCATCAAACCGGAAATTAATGACAAAAGAAATTGCAAAAACTCCATAAACACATGGAAATTAAATAGCACACTCCTGAACAATCAGTGGGTCACAGAGGAAATTAAAGAAGAAATTAAACAATATCTACAAGCAAATGAAAATACAAATACAACCTACCAGAAACTGTGGGATGCAATGAAAGCAGTCCTCAGAGGGAAATTTATTGCAGTGATTTCTCACATCCAGAAAATGGAACAAATGCAAATAAACAATCTGATGTTACACCTGAAATATCTAGAAAAAGAACAAGCTCAATCCAAAGCCAAAAGAAGGGAGGAAACTGTGAAGGTCAAAGCAGAAATTAATGCAATTGAGACTAAGAAAACAATACAAAGAATCAACAAGTCAAAGAGCTGGTTCTTTGAAAGAAAAAATTGATAAGCCGCTAGCCAACCTTATTAAAAAAAGGAATGTGAAAACTCAAATCCATGCAATAAGGAATGAAAAGGGTGAAATCACTACAGACCCTGTGGAAATACAGAAGATCATCAATACCTATTTTGAAAATCTTTATTCTCATAGGTTCGATAACACTGAAGAAATGGACAGATTTGTAGGAACATATCAATTACCAAAACTGGACCAAGAAGATGTAAAACTACTGAATAATCCAATTTCAGTTAATGAAATCGAACAGGTAATTAGAACATTACCAACCAAGAAAAGTCCAGGTCCTGATGGATTCAAAGCTGAGTTCTACAAGAAATTCAAGGAAGACTTAATGCCAACACTCCTCAAACTCTTCAATGAAATTGAATGGGAAGGAAGTCTCCCTAAATCATTCCTGGAAGCAAGTATTACCCTAATACCAAAACCAGAGAAAGACCCAACCAAGAAAGAGAACTACAGGCCAATCTCTCTAATGAACCTACATGCAAAAATCCTCAATAAAATACTGGCAAACAGAATGCAGCAAGTCATCAAGAAGATTATACACCATGACCAAGTGGGATTCATCCCAGGAATGCAAGGATGGTTCAACATACACAAATCAATAAATGTAATACACCGTATCAATAGAGTCAAAGATAAGAACCACATGGTCATATCAATAGATGCAGAAAAAGCTTTTGATAAAGACCAACACGCTTTCATGATAAGAATTCTACAGAAAATTGGAACAGATGGCCTTTACCTCAATCTGATAAAAGCCATCTATGACAAACCAACAGCCAGTATCACATTAAATGGTCAAAAACTGAAAGCTTTCACTCTAAAATTGGGAACAAGACAAGGATGTCCATTATCACTGCTCCTATTCAATATAGTGCTGGAAACATTAGCCAGAGCAATTAGACAAGAGACAGAAATAAAAGGAATA
>RJWT010004207.1:0-14831 GCA_004365215.1 Cuniculus paca | reverse complement strand
CGATGACATGATACTCTACATAGAAGACCCACAAAACTCCATAGAAAGACTTCTGGATATCATAACCAAATTCAGTAATGTAGCTGGATACAAAGCCAATACTCAGAAATCAGTTGCATTCCTGAACGCAAACAACAAATGCACTGAGAGAGAAATGAGAAACCACACCCTTTACAATAGCATCCAAAAAAATGAAATACTTAGGAATCAACCTAACAAAGGAAGCAAAAGATCTATTCAATGAAAATTACAGTACTCTGAAAAAAGAAATTGAAGAGGATCTCAGAAAATGGAAAGAAATTCCATGCTCATGGATAGGAAGAACAAACATTGTGATAATGGTGATTCTCCCAAAATTATTATACAGATTTAATGCAATTCCCATCCAAATACCATTAGCATACCTCACAGATCTAGAGAAATCATTCTTAAAATTCATCTGGAACCAGAAAAGACCTAGAATAGCAAAGGCACTTCTGGGCAGCAAAGGCAGGACAGGAGGCATCACACTCCCAGACTTGAAAGTATACTACAAAGCTACTGTAATAAAATCACCATGGTACTGGAATCAAAACAGATTTGAGGATCAATGGACTAGATTAGAAGATACAACCCCAAGTACAAACACACTCAGCCACCTTATCTTTGACAAAGGGGCCAAACATGTTCACTGGAAGAAAGATAGCCTCTTTAATAAGTGGTGTTGGAAAAACTGGCTTTCTATATGCCAAAAACTAAAATTAGACCCAAGCCTATCACCATACACTAAACTAAAGTCAAAATGGTTCAAAGATCTAAACATTAAAACAGAAACACTAAATCTGCTGGAAAACAAAGTGGGTAGAAATCTTGAAGACATAGGGGTAGGTGGAGAATTCATGAACAAAAGTCAAACTTCACAGGAAACACTTCCCAGAATCAACAATTGGGATATTGTCTTGTTAAAAAGTTTTTGCATGTCAAAAGCAATCTCCAACAGAGTGAAAAGAAAACCCACAAATTGGGAAAAAAATTTAGTCAACTGCCCTTCAGACAAAATGTTCTATCTAGAACATATAAAGAATTAAAAAATATGAGGCCCTCGAAATTCAAAGACCCAATCCAGAAATGGGCATCTGAGATGAAAACACACTTCTCAGCTGAACAAATGCAAATGGCAAATAAATACATGAAAAAATGTTCAGTATCACTGGTCATTAGAGAAATGCAAATTAAAACAACTCTGAGATTTCATCTCACTACAGAAAGAATGGCCAGGATCAAGAAAACCACCAACAATAAATGCTGAGGAGGCTGTGGGGAAAAAGGAACCCTTCTCCACTGTTGGTGGGAGTGCAGACTGGTGCAACTGCTGTGGAGGTCAGTCTGGAGGTTTCTCAAAAAGCTAGGACTGGAAGTCCCATTTGACCCAGCTATTCCACTGCTTGGCATATTCCCAGAAGAAGTGAAATCATCTTACCACAGTGATGTATGTTTACCCATGTTTATGGCAGCACAATTTGTAATAGCCAAATCTTGGAAACAACCCAAATGCCCATCAATCGAGGAAAGGCTAAAGAAGATGTGGTACTTTTATACAATGGAGTACTATACAACTATAAAAAATGATCACATTGAGGCTTTAATAGGTAAATGGATGCGACTTGAGACCATACTCATTAGTGAAATAAACCAAATACACATGTGTGAACACCTCATCTTCTCCCTAGTGTAAGAAACTGAAAGACTCAGTAAGACACAAAATTCCTGATAAATATGGAGAAATGGTTCTGAAATCCAATGGTGCTTTTATTCTTTGATTTGATTGGTTTAAGTACCTTTCCTACTATTTGAAGGCAATATGTGAGAAGATAGGAACAGGTCTTTTGAAAAATGAGGCACTACAGTAGCCATTCCTAGTTTCTTGTTATCCGACTTGAAGGCCTGTAATGCTTTCACTCTTTTGTTTTATCTGGTTTTATATTATTTTGTTTTGCTTGAGTTTATTGTCTGTGAATGTATGAACAACCATTTTGAAAAAGGCAAGAGACACTAGCGTAGCCATTGTTAATCTCTTGTTATGTTATGAAGACCTGTATTGCTTGCAGTGTTCTGTTCTGAAATGCTATGTTGTGTTTGACTCTATTCTGTTTTCTTTTGCTTTGTTTTGTTTTGTTTTGTTCTGTTCTCTTAAAAAAAAAAAGAATGTAAGTGTTTTTGCCTTTCCCTAGTTAGTGTTAACGCTACTATGACTGGTAAAAACTAAGAATTGATAATTTTTGGAGAATTCGGAAGTGATGTCCCCAATCAAAGCAAATGAACTGAATTTTCTGAACATCTGTTTTTTTCAAAATATTAGCTACTGATCATGTTGTTTCTGCAGGTTATTTTTGGAAGAAAGAGGCAATGTTGTTAGCCAGATTTGTATCATAAATGAATCCTCCCATGCGCTCTCTGTGCGCACACACACGCACAGCCTCCCTCCTTTGTGGAACCAGTCATTCAAAATTCCATTTTTGGCACTGTGGACAATTTTTCCAGCAAATACATGTTGTGATGTTGACTATAAATTGAAGTTGCATTTAGTGCATCATAACAGAGTCATCTCAGGATTTCTACAAGTCCCATGACCCGTGAGAAAAGGAAGCATTACAGATATTTATATAGACGGTAAGATTTAGGAGTCATCTCACTGAATTCTGTGAGGGTATGTGAGGTTCTCACATAGTAAAGGAAAGTGGTCTTTCAATTTTCCATTCATTCAGTTTTAATTTGTATCGCTGTAGGACAAACTTTTCTTTCTGTTCCATAGATATAATTGCTTTGATTCCTTGAGAATTAACAAAATGTTTATGTAATTAAAGCTGTCTACAGACACATGATTAATTTATAGTGTGAATGCAAATATATCATCTCAAATTGATGACTTTCCATGGTCCTCAAAACAATTTCTTCCTTCATTATACATCATAACTACAAAGACTTCAAATTTTGTTTGAAGAGGTAGTCTGAGTATAACCAGTTTCTGCATAAACATCCTTTTCTTTTCTATTTTATTTATTTTGTTCAACTTTATTTATTTATTTATTTATTTATTTATTGTCTTTTTGAGACAGGGTTTTGCTATGCAGTTCAGGCTGGTTTTGAGCTCATTTTGTAGCCCATGCTGGCCTTGAACTTGCAAGGATCCTCCTGCCTCAGCCTCCCCAGTGCTGGGACTACAGGTGTGTGCCACCACACTTGGCTAAACATTCTTTTCTTAATCAGATGCCCAAACACAACAGAGCTTGAAAAAAGCTAGAATTATAAGAACATCATTGAATTAAATACAGTTTTGCCACAAGTTGTTAATGGATTTTAACTGCTTATGTAATATTTTCCTCTTTTATAGGTGTAATCAATGTACCAGGAAATTATTCAAATATAATAGTTACATTAAATAGTTAATCAAATAGTGCTGGAAATTGTGGCCCCAACTACAGTATATTATTTTTGAAGCCACAACTATATAATTTGTATTTTAATCTCCAAATATTTAGTTTTTTGCAAACATGTAAATATCTTCATTGATACAGAAGAAAACAATTTTTGTCTATTTCTAGTTGTCATTCATACATATACACTCATTATTAGGGATGAAGTTTTGTCTGTAAATAGTTGACATTTTATCAGTAAAATATCAATTTGTTTTATTAATGTTTTTAAGCCACATGTATACAACATATTTAACTAATAAAATACATTATGATACCATTTGGAATTTATTAATTTCTTTGTTAGTATGCCTTGCTACTTGGATATTGTTCAAATGAGAAAAAAATGTTGAGGTTTCCCGAAATATTGGTACTTTTATGTACCAAATGCTATATATTATCAAATGTTTCAGAATAATTTTAAAGTGGTAGGTGCTTCATGATCATTACATTGCCTTTTGGTCATCTGTAAAACCAGAGGAGTTACCATATTTCTTTTATTTACTATCAATAATAATAATCTTCACTACACTAATAAAGCTATGTCCTTTTTATTTCTTTTTTTTATTTTTTTAATTTTGAAGAGAATATACCCAAATTAAATAAAACAGAATAAAGTCAATCACAACAAAACAATGAACATGTTACACGACTTCAAAACAAGGCAAAAGAAAATCAATAATGGCTACCATAATGTCTCTTGTTATCTTCAAAATAACTACCCACACCAGCAGGCATAAATAAAATCAAACAAAATAGAAAAGAATAAAATAGTAAAACAAACAAAAGAAAAATGATGAAAGCAATACAGAACTTCAAGACAATACTAAAACAGCAGTGGCTACCATAATGTTTCTTGTTATCTTCAAAGCGGTTGCCTACACCTTCAGACATATTACAATCAAACAAAACAAAATAGAGTAAAATCAATCAAAACAAAACAGTGAAAGCAATACAGTGCTTCAAAACAAGATAATAGGAAATCCATGATGGCTACCATTATTTTGCTAACTTTGAAATAGCTGTTCATGCCATCAAGTATAATAAAACAAGCAAAACAAATCAGAATAAAACCAAACTAAACAGAACAATGAAAACAATATGGGTTTCAAATCACAATAATAGATTACAGTGGCCACTGCCTTCTCTTTGTAGACAATTCCTTCCCTTTCACTTTCACAAAGTGTATTGTGCATTTTGGGTCCCACTAACTCCTTTAGTTTGTTATACTAGGGAGACACCATGATGTTCACCCATGTGATTCTGAACCATTTCATCCATGAGTGTGATCTCAAGTTGTATCCATTTACCTACAAGAGCCTTGAGGTTATCTTCCTTTATAGCTGAGTAGTTTTCTATTGTATAAAATGTTATGTCTTTCTTATCCATTCTGCAGTTGATGGGCAAGCTACCCCTACTTTTTTTCTGTCTCCCTGTATACATAGGGTATTGCTCTTGCTCCTTTGACATTCAGTCTAAGAATTTTCTTTCTCATTAAATGTGTTTCTTGTATAAAGCATATTGATGGATCCTGTCTCCTGATCCACTCTGCATGTATTTCTTTCTATTGATGAATTGAGGCCATCTACATTTATGGTTATGCCTAACATGCACTGTGTTGTCTCTGCAATGCTATTTTCCTGCCACTGGCTTCCTAGTTTTCCCTCCATTAAATTGTCTGCCCCGGTTGATGGTCCTCCTTTGCCACTGTTCCTAGAAATGTGGTCCTTCTTATCTCTCTCTAGAATGTCCTTTAGTAGTCTTTGTAGGGTTTGTTTGGTGGTCATGAATTCCTTGAGTTGTTCTTTGTCATGGAAGTATCTTGTTTCTCCATTAATTTTGAAAGAAAGTTTTGCAGGATACATCAGTCTGGGTTGGAAGTTGTTTTCTTTCAGGACTTGCAATACTTCACTCCAGCCTCTCCTTGACTTGATAGTTTGTGTTGAGAAATCTGTCATAATTCTGATGGGTTTTCCTTTATAGGTGATCTGTTTCTTCTCTCTAACAGCTTTTAATATTCTGTTCTTGAGCTGAATTTCTGGGATCTTCATTATTACATGTCTGGGTGTAGATTTCTTTTGGTTATGCCTAGCTAGGGTTCTATATACCTCACTTATTTGAATGTCACTTTCTTTTCCTATGCTTGGGAAGTTCTCCAATACTTCTGTCAATAGAGTCCTGATGTCACTTGTCTTGACCCCTGCTTTTTCAATGTTTTGTTCTTAAATTATATTTCCTTGCATTGTCTTGCAGCTATTGAATTGTTACTTCCTGGTTCCTTGTTATTTTTAAGAGATCTTTCCTTTCATGATCCCAAGCTGCAAACCTGTCTTCAAGGTCTGAAAGTCTATCTTCAGTTTCTTTCAAGTGGTTTTGCCAGCTCAATGGAGTTTTTAATTTCCTGGATATCTTTTTGAGTGTTTCCTGTATTCTAAATCTTTTTTACACTGTTCATTCAAGATTTCCATCATTTTCCTATGCTCTTCTGTTTTTTATCTATGTCTTCTTTAGAGGTGCTTAGGAATTCTTTTATTATGTTTTTAATTTCTTCTTTTACCTGATATAGTATTTCTGTTCTAATTTTTTAAATTATTATTATTTTTATTTTGAAGAGAATAAAACAAATATAAAAAATAATATTCAATGAAAACAAAACAAAGATTGTGATACAAGACTTCAAAACAAAATATGTATTTTTTTTTTTTGCGATACCAAGATCAAACTCATGACCTCATGCTTGGAAGGAAGGCACTTAGGCCACTGAGCTAAATCCCCAGCCCTCAAAAACAAAATATAAATAAGCCAACAGTGGTTACCATGTTGCCCCTTGCAATCTTCAAAATAACTTCACATACCATCAGGCATAATAAAATCAAACACAATAGAACAGAATAAAACCAATCAAAACAAAACAATGAAAGCAATACAGGACTTCAAAACAAGGCAGTTGAAATACCACAGTGACCACCATAATACATCTTGTTATCTTCAAAGTAACTGTTTATGTCATCAGACATAATAAAAACAAACAAAACAAAATAGAATAGTCAATCAAAACAAAACAATGAACATAATACAAGACTTCAAAACAAGATGAAAGGAAATCAATAATGGCTACAATAATGCCTCTTGTTATCTTCAAAAAAACTGCTCATACCCTCAGGTATAATACAATCAAATCAAACAGAATAGAATAAAACCAATCAAAAGCAAACAATGAAAGCAATACAGGACTTCAAACAAGACTGTAGGAATACAACAGAGGCTACCATGATGCGTCTTATCTTTAAAGCAGCTGCTTTATTTCACTTATGAGTATGGTCTCAAGTCGCATCCATTTACCTATAAAAGCCTCCATGTGATCATTTTTTATAGCTGAATAATACTCCATTGTATAAAAGTACCACATCTTCTTTAGCCTTTCCTCGATTGATGGGCATTTGGGTTGTTTCCAAGATTTGGCTATTACAAATTGTGCTGCAATAAACATAGGTGCACATACATCACTGTGGTAAGATGATTTCACTTCTTCTGGGAATATGCCCAGCAGTGGAATAGCTGGGTCAAATGGGACTTCCAGTCCTAGCTTTTTGAGAAACCTCCTGATTGACTGTAAATGTAAGAACAACCATTTTGAAGAAAGCAAGAGACACTAGAGTAACCATTGTTAATCTCCTGTTGTTATGTTTTGAAAACCTGTATAGCTTGAAGTGTTCTCTTTTGAAATGCTATATTATGTTTGACTCTATACTGTTTTCTTTTGCTTTTTTCATTCTGTTCTGTTTTGTTTTGTCCTATTTTCTTTAAAATAAAAAAATTTTTAAAAAAAGCACCTGCTTAGACCATCACACATAACAAAATCAAACAAAGCAAAATAGAATAAAATCAATCAAAAGAAAACAAGTAAAGCAATAAAGACTTTGGAACAAGTTAATAGGAAATCCGTAATGGCTACTATAATCCATTTTGTTATTTTTGCAATAGCTGTCCATGCCATCAAATATAATAAAATCAAACATAACTAAACAATAAAACCAAGGTAAACAGAACCATGAGAACAATACAGGGCTTCAAAACAGAATAATAGATTAACAATGGTCATTGCCTTCACCCTGTAGACATCTCCTCCCCTTTCACCTTCACAGCCTCTATTTTGCATTTTGGATCCCACTAATTTCCCCAGTTTCTTATACTAGGGAGACAATACAATGTTCACCCATGTGACTCTGAACCCTTTCACCCATGGGCATGCTCTCAAGTTGTATTCACTTACCTACAGGAGTGTCAAGGTTATCTTTATTTATAGCTGAGTAGTTTTCCATTGTATAGAAATGCAATATCTTTCCTTTCCATTCTGCAGCTGATGAGCAAAGCTACCCTTCCTGTTTTTTTCTGGTTCCCTGTCACATAGAGCATTGTTTCCTCTCCTCTGACTTTTAATCTAAGAATTCCCTTCTGAGTTAAATGTGTTTGTTGGATAAAGCGTATTGATGTATCTTGTCTCCTGATTCACTCTGCCTGTATTTCTTTTTATTGCTGAATTTAGGCTATTTACATTAATGGTTATGGCCAACATGCACTGGCTCATCTCTGCCATGCTATTTTCCTGCCATTGGCTGTGTACTTTTCCCCTCCATTCTATTGTCTGTCTTGCTTGCTGATCCTCCTCTGCCACTGTTCCTGGAGCCATGGTCTTTTGTATCTCTTTCTAAAATGTTGTTTAGTATTCTTTGTAGGATTTATTTGGCAGTCATGAATTCCTTCAGTTGTTCTTTTTCATGGAAGTATCTTGTTTCTCCAATAATTTTGAAAGATAGTTTTGCAGGGTACATCAGTCTGGGTTGGAAGTTGTTTTCTTTCAGGACTTGCAATACTTCACTCCAGCCCTTTCTTGTCTTGATAGTCTGTGTTGAGAAGTCTGCCATGATTCTGATGGGTTTTCCTTTATAGGTGATCTGTTTCTTTTCTCTAACAGTTTTTAATATTCTGTTCTTGTATTGAGTTTCTGGAATCTTGATTATTACATGTCTAGGTGTAGATTTACTTTGGTTATGGCTAGCTGGAGTTCTATATGCCTCACTCATCTGAATAGCATGTCTTTCTCTCATGTTTGGGAAGTTTTCTGCTAGTGCTCCTGCAAATAGAATTTTAATGTCTTTTGTGTTGACCTGTCCTTCTTCATTGATTACTCACTCTTAAATCACTTCACTTTGCATCACCTTGCAGTCATTCAATTGTTATGTCCTGGTTCCTCATTATTTTTAAGAGGTCTTTCCTTTCATGATCACAAGCTGCAAACCTGTCTTCAAGGTCTGAAAGTCTATCTTCAGTTTCTTTCAAGCAGTTTTGCCAGCTTTCAATGGAGTTTTTAAATTTCTGGATATCTCTTTGAATCTGTTTCATGCATTCTAAATCTCTCTTATATTGTTCATTCATGGTTTCCTTCATTTTCCTATGCTCCTCTATTTTTTTATCTATATCTTCTTTAGAGAAGCTTAGCAATTCTTTTATTATATTTTTCATTTCTTCTTTTACCTGAGATAGTATTTCTGTTCTAATTTCTTTTATAGTCTCATGGAGTTGTCTCTTTACTTCAATTGCCATCACTGCCAAAACTTCAGGTGTGCAACTCTCTATCTCTTCCATATTTTCATCTCCTGGACTTGCTGTGCTTGGGTTGGAGCCCAGGAACTGCCTTTTGTTTCTTCATCCTGACATTTTCCTGGGTTCTTCCAAACAAGTGGGTAGTGGGATTCTGGGCACTTCCCATGTTGGCTAAAATTTCTCTGGAGCATGACTGGTTTTCCTGGCCAGTGCTTGCCATGGGTATCCAATGGTGCCCACTGGGTGCTCTAGTACAGGGCCCTGTTTTTCCCAGGCCTTGCTGGTTACCTGGGCCAGAAGTGTCACAAGGACTGCTGGAGTGTGTGCAGCAGCAGGGCCTGCCTCTGCCTTCCCTCTGAGCTGGTTACCAATGAGCAGTGTCTCCTTTTGTCTTCTAATTTCCTTTGTAGCCTCATGAAACTGTTTCTTTACTTCAGTTGACATCACAGACATCTCAGGTGTGCTACTCCCAATCTCTTCCATGTTTACCACTTCTGGACTTGTGCTGCTTGGGTTGGTTGCCAGAGACTGCCTTTTGCTTCTTCATCTTCCTGGGTTCTTCCAGACAAGTGAGTAGTAGGGTCCCAGGCACTTCTGGCATTGGCTACAATTTCTCTGAAGCAAGACTGGTTCTTCTGGCCAGTGCTGGCTATGAGTATCCGACGGTGGTGGGCATTGGGTGCACTGTTGCTGGTCTGTGTGCTGCTTTTCCCAGCCTGTGCTGGATCCCTGATGGCTGGTGGAGTACATGCGGGGGCAGGGCTGCCACTGACTCCAGACCAAGCTGGTCACTGGCAGGGAGCCCCCACAATGGCTGTTGGAGAGCTTCTGGGGTGGGACTCAGTCCAAGGAATTTCCACAGATTTGCACCCCGCTAGGAGCGGCTGGAGGAAGCCAGTAGCAGTTCTGGTTCCGGGCTTATACCGCCCAAGTCCAAAATGCCTCCCAGCCAATTCCTCTCTCCCATGGGAGGATCAAGTCCTCTGCACTCACTGACAGCCAGTGCACTTCTCAGAGTCCACTGCTCCCTTGCAACACTGCATCGCTTTGCAGAGGCCTCTGGGGTCACCACCAGCCACTGTGACCATGACCATGCATCCCCAGGTTTCAACAGTTCCTCTTGCAGGGTGAATGCAGCTCCAGGCTAAGCTGCCACCAGCTACCACTTTCTTCTTCATTTAAATTTTTCTTTTTATTCTCTCTGTGGACTTCACTTCACATTTTAGATTCTTCCTGGATCCAGGGAACCACTTCTTTCATTCTTGTCTCCCCCATGATGCTATATTCCAGCATCTGGACTGTTTCTCTCAGAGAGGCTGTTCACTCTACTGCTTACTGTTCCACCATCTTCTCAGAAGAGCACCAATAAAACTATGTCCTAATGAGTCATATAGTGTGTTGAATGGACATAGACCAGGGTAAAATGATAAATAATTATTTAGTCAAGTAATATTTAAAATTTTGTAACTTATTTATATTTATTGAAAGACTCAGAATTTTTATGGCTGATATGGTTCAGTGTACACCAAATATTTTTAATCATTCTCTTTCCATAGCATCAAATTAACAGGAATCAAAGTATTAAGTGGAAAACCAGAGTTTAAAAATATTTAATTTCCCCCACCACACACCAACACTAAAGCTGTATAATAATGCTCAAGGAAGTATAATGGTTAAGAAAGTTTATATGAAAACATTGAACACTATTTTTTTTTCCATATATAATCAATTGGGAGCAGAAAGTTGGTAAAGAAAAAAATCACAGAAAACAGATGACCGAGGTTTTGGAGAGGAAGGGAGAGATGGAGTGGCAAGGGCTACACTTTGTCTGAAAAGCACAGAAAAATAAAAGAGAAAGGGAGAATAGACAAATTAGTCTCAGAGCAAAAGAGAGTCAAAACAGTCATCTCAAAAGCATATTAATCTCTTTTTACTTTTATTTTACAAAATATATTAAAGATTTTTCTGAGGCAGTTTTAGATTTATAGCGAACTCAAGTAGAAGCCACAAAATGTTCCCTTATATCTCACTGGGGTTTGAACAGGCTTGGTCTGCAGGGTGTCAGCAAAGGCAGTGAAAGCTGGAGAAGATGGAGCCACAGCAGGCACTTGGCTCACTGAAGAGACCCTCTGGAGCTACTTCTCCTGAGAGGGTTGTGATGAAAGCTTGAGTTTGGTCCTAACCCATTCTCTCTGCTCTTGGTTTCAGACACACTCATTTGCATGTTCCTGCCAGATTCCCACCATTGCCACTTTTCACTGTTCCATGTGAAGCAGTGAAGGGGCAGCCTTCCTGGTGATGGAGAATTCCAAATTTTAAATAAAAGCCTGCCAGCAAGCCTGCCAAAAATGCATGGACCTGTCCCGCCAAGCTTGATAACAGAATATCCCTTCCCTTGTGTGACCTGTTTTTACTGCCTTTGTGTAACTGATGGCCTCACCAAGTAACCTCAGACATTAAAACTCCCTCTGCAAACCATGATATCAAAGAACTCTCCAATCATAACACGTAACATCTGCCTATGTACCTCTCACTTGCTTTCCCCATAAAAACCCTGAGACCCCACCGGGTGCTGTGCTGACTCTTTGGAATCCCAGTCAAGACCAGAGGTGTAATAAACTGTCTCCTAAACCTTCCAGGTGCCATTGCTTCCTGTGTTCGGTCTGTTTTCTGTAACAGTGGAACTTGCGCATGGCCTTTGGATCTTCAACTCCAAAAACTATAAGCTAGATAACCCTATACTTTATATAAGTCAGCTGTCTCAAGTGTTTCATTTTAGTAACTCAAAGTCTGGTGTACATACTTCCTGCACATGCAGAGTCTCCTACATTATTAACACCCAAAACAGGATGGAACATTTGATGAATCCACAGTGACGCACCATGATTATCCAAAGCCCCCAGTTTACTACAGGTTTCACTCTTGATATTTACATTCTATTGGGTTGGACAAATGTGTAATAACATGTGTCCATCATTATAGCATCTTGCAAAATCCTCTGTGTTCTATTCATTTCTTCTCATACTCAGACACTGAAAACCATGGATCCATTACAGTCTCTATAGTTTTGTGTTTTTCAGCATGCATGCAGTTGACTTCTATCTTACAGATAGTCTTCTTTTGATTAGTAATACACATTTAAATTTCTTTCACATCTTTTCATACCTTGATAATCTATTGTTTTCATCACTAAATAATATACTCTTTGAATATGCCACAGTTTAATTTTCCATTTGCTTACTGAGAAAAATCTTGGTTGCTTTCCAGTATTGGCAACTCTAAGTAAAGCTCCTATAAACATCTGCATGTAAGTTTTTGTGCAGATATGAATTCACAGCTCCTTGATTAGATATCAGGGGATGCACTGACTGGACTTTAAGAAATGACTTCAAAAGTAACATCAGTTTTGTTAGAAACAGTCAAATTGTTTTGAAATAAGGCTGTGTTGTTTCTCATTCTCATAAGTAATAAATGAGAGTTATTGTCACTACACAACCTCATCAGCATTTGGTTGGGTAGTGTTCTGGATCTTGAACATCCTACACATGTGTAGTGAAAAATGATATTTTTAACACTGTGTAGTTAGGAGAAAAATGCAGTTAATTACATGGATGATTTTTCTATCATTTTCTATGTTTTCAATTATGTACATAAAATGCAAGGCAATAATTCCTATTTTCAATTTTCCATTTGAGAGATTTAATTAATCTGTAAAATAATTTCACAATTTCTGCAAAAATTGAAGTGTTTGTGGTAATTTACTAAAATTTTACAAAGCAACAGACTAACTGTGATACCTTGTGTTCCCATCTGTTAACTCCTGAAATATCATTATATATTTGTGATTTTTATATATGTTCATATTTATAGGCTATATTTCATACTATTCTAATCTAATTGCTTAGAAATACAGACCTTGAGACTTCTGGAAAGATGGCAGAACAATAAGCAACAGAATAAACAGTCTCTCTGAGAGAAACAGTTCAGATGCTGAAATACAACATCAAGGAGAGGACAAGAAGGAAAAAAGTGGGTCCCCTGGAACCAGGAGGAATCTAAAATATGAATTGAAGCCCACAGAGAGAATAAAAAGAATTTAAATGAAGAAGAAGGTGCTGGTTGGTGGCGCTTAGCCTGGAGCTGGACTCACCCTGCAATAAGAGCTGTTGAGCATGAGAACTCATGATCATGGTTACAGTCAACCCCAGAGGTCTCTGTGGAGAGGCATGGTGGTGGAAGAGAGTGGAAGACACAGAGATCTGTACTGGTTAGTGGTGAGTGCTCCATCCACCCAAGAAGGAGAGCAATTGTCCGGGAACCATTTTGGAGTCAAGCAGGATAAGCCTAGGGCCAGAACTGCTGCTGGCTTCTCCCAGCAGCTCCAGGTTGTGGTCAGACCTGTGGAAGTTGTTTGGACCAAGTTCTGCTCCAGTGCACAGTCCAGACAACATTGCATAGGTTCCTAACCAGCTTATATACACAGGCCCTGGCCAGTTTCACTCCCCTGCAAACTCCAGGGGCCATAGTGGTCTGGTACCCAGCTCAGTGCAGAGTCACGGGCACCTACCGTCGGCTGCCTGTAGCCAGCACTGGCCAAAAAAGCTGAACAGTCTTGCTTTGGAGAAGTTGTGGCCAGTGCAAGAAGTGCCTGGGACCACACTACCCAGATGTGTGGAAGAAATCAGGAATATGCCAAGATGAAGAGGGAGAGGGCAATCTCTGGTGCCCAACCCAAGTAGTGCAAGTCCAGGAGATGAAAATATGGAAGAGATTAGGAGTCACACACCTAAAATGTCTGAAGTGATGTCAACTGAAGTGAAGAAACAACTTCATGAAGCTATAAGAGAAATTAGAACAGAAATTCTATCCCAGGTAAAAGAAGAAATGAAAAACATGATAAAAGAGTTACTAAGCATCTCTAAAGAAGACACAGATAAAAAAATAGAGGAGCATAGGAAAACGAGGCAAACCATGAATGAACAATATAAGAGAGACTTAGAATGCATGTAACAGATTCAAAGAGATAGCCAGGAAATTAAAAATTCCACTGAAAGCTGGCAAAACCACTTGAAAGAAACTGAAGATAGACTTTCAGACCTTGAAGACAGGTTTGCAGCTTGTGATCATGAAAGGAAAGAGCTCTTTAAAATAACAAGGAACTAGGAAGTAACAAATCAGTGACTGCAAGACAATTCAAAGAAACATAACTTAAGAATTAAAAATGTGAGTGAAAAAGCAGGGGTCAAGACAAATGACATCAGGACCTTATTTACAGAAATAATTTCTGAGAACTTCCCAAGCATGGGAAAAGGAAGTGATATTCAAATAAGTGAGGCATATAGAACTCCAGCTAGCCATAACCAAAACAAATCTACACCCAGACATACGATAATCAAGATCCCAGAAATTCAACAAAAGGACAGAATATTAAAAGCTGTTAGAGAAAAGAAACAGATCACCTATAAAGGAAAACCCATCAGAATCATGGCAGACTTCTCAACACAAACCATCAAGTCAAGAAGAGGCTGGAGGGAAGTATTGCAAGTCTTGAAAGAGAACAACTTCCAACCCAGACTGATGTACCCTGCAAAACTTTCTTTCAAAATTAATGGAGAAACAAGATACTTCCATGACAGAGAACAACTCAAGGAATTCATGACCACCAAACAAACCCTACAAAGACTACTAAAGGACATTATAGAGAGAGATAAAAAGGACCATGGAACAATGGCAGAGGGGGACCATGAAGTGGGGGCAGTTCATTGGAGAGCAAGA
>RJWT010004206.1:0-34049 GCA_004365215.1 Cuniculus paca | reverse complement strand
TGAACGTAGTAGGAACTGGAGAGAAGCCCATTAGAAGTACTAACAAAATTTATATTCACTAGGTCAAGCACCGTTACCATAACCAGATAAGAAAGAGATTTATAGTGGATATCTAGGAGATTGCCCACCTAACAGCACATGAGTTTGGAAACTTTTGCCTCATACACCAGGAAACTTCTGTAGTCCTTTTAATGTGCTGCCCACTGTCTATTGTTCATTGATTCAAAGTAACCACTTTATAATGTACCAATAAGTCTCTTCCCCAATTCTAGACTTTGAATGTTTCCCTCAAAGTTCATGTGCTACAAACTTAATTCCCAGTGCAAGAGTGCTGTGAGGTAGGGCCTGTACAGCTGGTTAGGTCATGTGGGCTCTCCTCTCAGGAGTAGATTCATGCCATTACTGTTGGAATGCTCCCTTTAAAAGGATAAATTTGGCAACCTGTTTTTCTCCATCTCCTGTACACTTTCCCATTTGATGCCTCACCTTACGGGATGGTCAAGAAGGCCCTCACTGGATCTAGTGCCTCAACCTCGTGCTTCCAGCATCCCAAATGAGCCGTTCTCGGGTATTATGTTTCTTCAGCAGAATGTGGACTAAGACACCAGGATTTTCATTCTCTTTCTGGTCACTAAACACAAAAAACATAATAACTAGAAAAAACCTAGAGGATAAAACTGGCATGCAAATAGAAACAGGGACAAGAAACAACAAAGACATCTCTTTTTGTTTGCAGGCTTGGGTCCAATAGTAATAGAATTCCATATTTCTGAAACTTGGTTATTCAAATTTCCCATGAATATTTCCAAGAAGCTATGACTTTTTGCTTAAAATTCATTTCAGTTATGCTTCTATCACTTCTAACAAAAAAATCAAACATGGAGAAGCTGAGTTTCAGAATGTTCAGGTAACTTGTTCAAAGTGATGACAGGTAAGAAAGTCAGATCTAAGCTTGGGTATGTCAGCCCAAAGCTCTCACTACTCAGAGGGCTTCCCAGCAGAGCAGACCTAATGGAATTTTCCAGTGTTAAAAAAGCAGAACAGAATGAAAAAAAAAAAAAAGCCCAAAGTCTTGAATAAGGCATTTGGAGATACAAAAGTAAACAGTTTTTTTTTTCTTTTTGTGATCAATCTGATAATGACTTTATCTGGGCCAGTTTAAATGCTAAGGCAGATCAAGGTCAAAATAAAAAACAACAGGAAAAAGCCTTGTGAAGAAGGCTTCAGTTTTCTTGCCACCTCTCTCAACTTAGTAAGGTGTTCCTGGTTTTTTTAATTTTGGGATTTTCTCCTTGTTTACCAAGTGGCATTTTGTTATCCTATATTTGTCAATTATTTGATCTATTAGACCTAATCTAAATCATAAATGACTTTTTGATCCTCTTGTTTTGAATAAATAACAAATGAGTTCCATACTGTTTGGTACAGAAGTTGCATAAATATTTTATAATAATATTTTTCTCACTTTCTGATTACAGGATAGCTTATTAGATGTTGGTCAACTGTGTCAACAACACCCATAGAATTATTACAATAATTGATCACTACTGAGACTTTTTTTAGTTTAGTTTCTTTCAAGTTCTATCATTTCTGTATTATGAATAGTTGACAATACAATGTTTTTGTCTTTCCATTCCATAACACAGACTTTTCCTTTCTGACATGCTAACATTTCTCCATTTTTCAGTTTTTTTAAATTTTATTTTAAAAAGCAAAACAGAAAAAAGGATAGAAATGATACAGAATTTTAAAAAATAGGAAATTAACACTAGTTAATATATTGCATATTGTTATCTTAGAAGTAGTTGTTCGGATTACAAGATCTAGGCATAAAAATGATCAATCAAACAATGATTCTTTAATAGATCTTTTTGGCACTTTCTTCCTATTCAGTGTCCTAAACATGTCTGTTTCTCATTGTAAAAGAAAATCACTGAGTTCTGGAGAAATATAAAATACAGCTCAGCAGCACAGTACCTGCCTGGCAAGCATGAGGTCATGAGTTTGATTCCTGGTACCAAAAAAGAGATTATATTCAATGTACTTACAATGAGAGTTTTTTTATAGATTATAAAATTATAGGTTATTTTTCACAAATAAAGCAAACAGGAATTAGTAAAAAAAAAATAACCAGAACTTATTATTATATTTCACTAGAAACAAGTATCAACACAAATACAATGTTCTAAATAGAAAAGTATGCAAAAAAATAGCTATAAAACAAGTACATATGTGAGTGTATCTCCTGCAAACAAGAATCTACTGGTTGGAATGACATCAGCTGGAGCGACACTTGGGATAGTCCGTACATAAAACAATGTGCTGCCCTAGATGCCTGGGGTAAACTCCTAAGTGGTTAAAGCAGGAAGTGTCCTATGGTCTGTAGCCTTTTCGAACATAGATGCTCCTCAATTTACACTCACATTATGATCCACTTAAACCCTCCTAAAATTGAAGATATTGTCACACAGCTAACTTAGTGTGACAGTTTGTATTTGAACCAACCCTCAAATGCCGTGTGTTAAAGACTTTGTCTGGACTGTGGTGCCGGTAAGAGGAGACAGAACCTTTAGGAAGTGGGGGCCAATGGAGGGAAGTTAGGTTACTGGAAGTCCCCTTTGAAGGAAACATTGGGGCCTCAGACCTCCTCTTCCTTTCTCTTTGCTTTCGTCCATGAGGTGAGCAGCCTTCTTTGCCACAGGCTCCTGCCATGAAATTCGGCTTTACTATCGACCCAAAAGCAATGGGGCCAGGTGACTATGGACTGTGACTTCTGACACTGCGAACCAAAATAAACCTTTTCTCCTTAAAGTGAAACTATGTCAAGAATTTTGCCACAATAATAGAAATCTAACACACCTAGAGAACAGCCTAGCTTAGTGGCACAGTGTACCATAGAGTGTCAGTTGTTTCCTTGTATGACTGTGGACTGACTGGCAGTGGTAGTCCTGGCTGCCCAGCAGTGCAAGAGAGGATAGTACAACGTATTGGTAGCTGTGGCAAAGGAACAAATTCACACCGTCATAGAGTGGAAAAGTTGTAAGCTAAACCACTGTAAATCTGGCTGGCTAAGAAAATGACTTACTAGGGCTGGGGATTTGGCTCAGTGGCCTAAGCGCTTGCCTGGCAAGCACAAGGTTGTGAGTTCAATCCCTGGTGCCTCAAAAAAAAAAAACAAAAACAAAAAAAAATGAGTTACTAGCTGGGTGTGGTGGTGCACGCCTGTAATCCTAGCACTCACGAGGCTGAGATGGGAGGATCGTTGTGAGTTTGAGATACCAGCCTGGGCTACAAAGTGAGCTCAAGGCCAGCCTGAATGGCATAGTGAAACCCTGTCTCAGAAAGACAAGGGCTAGGGAATCTAGCTCAGTGGCCTAAGCGCCTGCCTGGCAAGTGCAAGGTCATGAGTTCAATCCCCGGTACCGCGAAAAAAAAAAAGAAAATGAATTACTGATTTTCTTTCTAGTTCGAGTATATGGTCTATGGTGCTTTGCCCAATTGAGACACTGGGTGGCAGTATTTTTACTGAAATTATCTCAATTTTAGAATCTAAATGAGTATGCTTAATTCTAAAATGAATAATCCCATTTAACTACTGATGACTAAAAAGGTAATCTGTCTTCAATCCACCACGTGAACAATCTGTGCTCAATGTCACAACACGCACGTGCGTGCAAACAGCTTGCCTGAAATGACATGTTAGATACATAAAAAAAGGCTCTTACTTCACCTAGTTCTCAGTTTCGTACATCATTTTATTGATATTTCAATTTGTCTAATAAACCCAATGAGATAAAAATCTTAATTTATTTGACTGAGTATATAACCAGCATCCCCTCCAAAAAAATGATGTGCTATGCTAAAATACTATTCTTATGTACCATCACCAGAAAGTGAACTGCTCATTAAATTATTGCCAGAAACAGAAGACTGACACCTGGGGTCAAAGACACAAAAATCGGGAAATATGATGTTCTTGGATTTGAATGTATGCCAAATATAACAAGGGCATTGATTCCTTTTGTAGCTCTAAAGACTGAAAGGACATTTTCTCCCAGGCTGCTCAGGACTACTAAAGGATAGGAAGTTTACAGCTAACTTTTTCTGGAGAAAAGTATTATGTTTCTACTGATCACATTGGCATAAACAGAGTACAAGTTAATAGTACAACACATACTCTATCGGCCCTCACAGTTTTTTTAATTCTCACTCAAAAGTTGTAGTTAAAAAAGAAGTTGTGGTAAAAGAATTTGGGGAAGGGCGCTCTCAGGTTTGCCACTTGCACCCTGTGTCAGGTTTTCTTCTAAACGGTACACTATTGCAAAGAAAGCTACAAAGATTCCATCGAAAGCGTGTTTTTAAATCAGAATTTAAATCAGGAATATAAAAGTAAGAAGCCTTGCAGGCTATTACTAATATCCCCAAATTGAAATCAAGCTAAATGCCCAGTCAGAGGTTTTCCAAATCATGCTAGGTCCAGGTAGCCCAATCATGTTGCTGAAATGTAACTGGTGAGAAAATGATGCCCACATTCAGAACAAGTTGGGCGAATGAGTAAAACAGATTTTATGAGAGTTTTGAGATGTGAAACATTGAAGAAAAGGGAAAAGAAAGACAGGAAATATAGCAAAATATCAATCTTGGTGATAAAATTATACTTGATTTAAAAACAAAGAAGCATAAAGATGTATGTCTGAGCCTTGACACAGATAGGGTAAATACTTTTTTTCTGGATTTCCACAGTCACCAAACATTAATATTTAAAACAATATTCTCCTGCTTGACAAGCGTGAGGTTGTGAGTTCAATCCCTGGTATCAAAAAAAAATCTTAAATTCAAAATATACACAAATAACTGGTTTGCGAAAGTGACATCATCTGTTAAAAGTAAAGCCTTTTTGATTGTCAATTCTAATGCATTCTTCCTCTCTCCCACAAGTTAACTCCCATTATTTCCATCCAGATCTTTTCCTATTAAATATATTATAAATATAAATGTTATAAAATATGAAAATATGCACCTTGTTATGAATTAAGAACTGGTGGTCAACTTGGCACCAGCTGAATTAAATCGGCATGGTGCTGCATTCAGACAATCCACCTGAGGAAGGTTGGCAGCACAAAAAGAGATGTGGAGAGGAAGAGCGGAGGCATTGTGGGTTCTCCTAAGTGCTGTTGTTGGGAGCCATTGGTTCTCCTGGAGGAGCTTGTCAGGCCAGCTCCCCAATGTGGCTTTGGCCATTATCATCAGAGGAGCTCGGGACCTTGGTGAGGGTGGCTGCGGTTTACTTCGGGGAGCTCTGGTCTTTGTGTTGAGCATTGCTTCCTGGCTCCAGAGGGGAAGATGGTTGCTGTTCAAACTCCAGGAGAAGTTGTCATGCTGGCTTCCTGGCATGTACTTGACCGTTCTCATCGTCGGAGGAGCGTGGGACCTTGTCGCTGAGGATGGCTGTGGTACTTTTCGGGGAGCCCTGGTTCTTATTTGAGCGTTGCTTCTTGTCTCCACTGTAGAACCCTCAACCTATTAGCACAGATCCTTCATCCTGCTGGCTTAGACTTTCTAGCTTCCATTGCTGGACTACGGGCCTTTCCAGTATAGACTTTGGTGTTGTGGATAGATTTCCTGCACTTTCTTGTGTTTATCACTGGGTAACCATCATAAATAATACTATAAATTCTGTGTCCTGATTGTAATCTTTCTCCCCACGACCCCTGACTATAACACACCTATAGCAAGTGTAAATATTATCTTGATAGTTTTGAAACTATACAGTATCAAATTACGTGCTTTGTCCCAGAGCTCATTTTTATTCATAAATTTTAGTTTGGAGTTGTTTTCATTTCTACTTCATTACAAACAAGGCTGCAAGGCACACCCTTGCACGGTTCCCCTTTCATATGTCTCTCTGTGAAGCTGATGATGAATCATTTTGCATGTCCATTTATGGAACTGTCTCTTTTCCTCATGATTTCAGATACAATTAGCATTCCCGTTTGTGTCTGTGGCAGGACTTTCTGATCTACTGAAGTCTGAGTCCAAGCTCATTTTAATTATCACAGCTTTATAATGTACCTTGTGAAACCTAGCAGAACAGTTTGTTTCTCAAACTGTGTTGTTATACTCTTCCATATGAACTTTATAATTAGCTCATTCAGCTCTGTTAACAATATTGACATTTCAGTTAGGATTACATTGCATTTAGGTATTAATAGCAGCCATATTAACAGCATTATAATATTGTGCCTATGAACATATTGGTCCCCACTTTGGTAATGGTCTTACCAATTCTTGCATGAGTTATCCCTAGGTAATTTCTTTTTTTGTTGGTACTGCAAATGGGATCATTCTCTTAAAATTTTTGGTTAGATTTTTAAAAATACTCCCTATTCCACTGTAAGATTTCATGAAATTTTATCTAAACTCTGAACTTGCATCTTCAAAATCAGTGACAATCTTAGGACCCTTTTCTGCATTATACATTGCCTTCACTTCCAAGTGGTTTGAGATACAACATAGTTGAATCGGAGTGGTGCAGCTTCTAGAATTTTACTCCCCAAGATAAACAACCTTTATAATAACATGCAGTTTTTTTCATGCAGTGTATATTCATGATCTCCACAGAGTAATTACTAAATATAAGTTTAACATATACACATTGACATGTATAAATCTTGTGTATGGCCTGACCCATTTCCAAACTGAACCTACTCATGTAACAACCTAGAAAGATCTTAATCTTCACCAGTATCCCAAAGGTAGTCTAATGCTACCACCCCATCACCTCTTTGGGCCCCACTCCTCCTCTTGCTATGGGCAAAGTATCCTTACTTCCAACACCACAGATGAGTTCTGCTTGACCTGAAATCTTGTATAAAATGGTACTAGGTGATCTGTACAGGATATAATTTTTGGTCTGTATTCTTTCACTCCACATTAGGTCTGAGACTTCCATGTTGCAGTATCTAGTTGGAGTGTTTTCACTGATATGGAATATTACGTTGTATGAGCAACTTCAGCTTTACCCATTCTAATGCAGATGGACACTCAGCCTATTTCCAGGTTTTGGTTTTTATGAATATTGCTTGCAGGTGTATATCTGTTGGTTGTACCCTGGAATGGAATTGTGGAGGGACACACGTGTTCAATTTTAGCAGACACCTCCCTTCCCTCTGCAGTATGCTAGTTCAGATTACCATACAGTCTTGCCAAAACTTGGAATTTTCTGCTTTCTTTAGTCACTTGGTTGGCTACAATTTCTCTGTAGTTCTACTTGTATTTCTTGTCTTATGAAGTAATTTTTTACTGCTAGTAAGACACTTTTATTTTGTGAAGAAATTATTCAGATTTCTTTGTTCATTCTTCTGCTGATTTATCTTTTTCTTTGTACAAATATTTGGTAGTTTATTAGATACAGGTAATTTGTTAGATACATGTATTGCAAGCATCTCTTCACTCTTTGTGGCTTGCCTTTGTACCTTAATGATGGCTTTACTGTACTGTAGTTTCTTCAAGAAAGGTGAATTTTACATCTAACATAACCCACGCAATCTGTAAAATTCCTTTGCTTGCCTCCCCCAACCCTTTGCTTGCTTTTTCACCTGATTCTTCAGATGATTTCTAGAACCTAAAACTAGCTTTAGGAGGTTTTTAGGTTATTTGTTGTTAATAAAGTCATCAAGATGAATCTTTAGGAGACTTTAGGGAGAATTTTTTCTAGTGGGGGGAAATTCATCTTACATTTAGGTATGGATAATCTCCACTGTTCCTAGAATTCATTCTTTGATTTTGGAGAACATGAACTCATACTGGACACTTAGCAGGTTGGGAGTTTTTCTCCTATGACACTATCTTCCCTATGAACGCCACAGTGTCACTAAATGTAGGGCTTCAGCTGTGATAAGAGAGTGGGGGGATATTCTTCTTTCAATCTGCCTCAAAAGGCAGGATAAGGAAGGCCTCAGACATCCTCTAGATTCGACTTATAATCTGTGGTCCCTGGCGGGTTCCCACAATCACAGACCACAATCTCATAAACTAATTTCTTGTTTTTTTAAAAAAACAACTTTATTCATAAATAGGCAAACAAAATTCATGAATTGTGATCTTTTTAAAGGATACAAGATTAGAATTATTTTGTGTGTAGCCCGTCTTAGGACTCAATCTTGATTACTGATATTTAAACTGTACTAATTTTTGTATTATCTACATTTGAACAGTACTCATTTTATAACTAACAATCTAATGTTGTCTTCCTTGATTATTTAGTACGGATTTTTTAAATTTTTAAAAATTTTATTTTTATTTTATTTTAAAGATAATAAAACCCAAAAAACAAAACAGAGTAAAGCCAACCAAAACAAAGCAATGAAAGTGGTACAGAACTTTGAAGCAGGATAATAGGAAATCAATGATGGCTATCATAGTGCATCTTGTTATCTTCACAAAAGCTGTCCATTCCACCAGACATAGTAAAATCAAATAAAACAGAATAAAACCAATCAAAACAGAACACTAAATAAAGCAAAAACAATAAATTGGAACAAAACAAAACAGTGAGAATAATATTGGATTTCAAAAACAAGACACAAGGATATCCCCCATATGTGCTATATTGTGATTTCTTATTGAATGTTTAAAATGAGCAACCTTTGTGTTAATAGAAAACAAACTATGTTACCAAAGCAAACCAATGATGTTTCAAAAAGTTTTACTATTAAATTTATAAAGAAACGTCATTTATTATTTACCAAAAAAAAATTACTTTTCTTGGTGAGTTTACCAAATTTCTGCATATGATTAAGGAAAAACACTTACTTACAGTAACATATGAAATGTATAAGTTTCCTTCAGTCATTTCAGATTGAATCTTATTACATTAAGTCCCTGACATATGAACATTTGAGTTGTGAATTTTCACAGGTGAACTAACCTCCCATTAGGAACATTCCTTATTTAGCTCACGTGTATACGTTAAGGTAAGTGTAAAAGTGAAAATAATTTACAATATTTTTGTGTTAGGTTTTTTTAATGCTTTACATTGTACATTTGTGTCAAAGGTGTGTAAGATCCAATTTACCAATGTTCTCCGGGAATGGAACTGGTTCATAAGTCAGGGACTTACTGTATTTAATTCATGAGAGACATCACAAAAACCAATGCTTACAGATTTAGTCAGCTCAAAATATAAGAAAAAAGTACCATTAAACTGGAGTTTACAGACTTGTTTTCTAGTCTTAGCTGTCCCACAGATATAATGGTGATATTATTTTCACTTTCTGAGCCTACTTCCTTACTCTATAGCTGGCAACCACTAATTAAATGCCTTCTAGAAATCAAGTCAACGGTCCATGATTTCAGATGCTAAAAGTCTGGAAAAAGGAAGAATATTGACTAAATAACCTTTAAATCCTTTGTTCTAGAGTTAGCATTCTATGATTTAGACAGGATTATACTCACATTCTGTGACTTGAGGTTAATACAACAAAGGCTTCCAAACGATAGCAAAAAAAGCTGTGAATTATTACAATTTTCCTGTGTGAACAATGGTAAAATAACTTTTAAAATCAGAAGCAGGTTTTATGTATTCATTCAGAAGGTGATTCACCTGTAGAAGGAAGTTCTTTTAGCACTATGAGATCCTATATTGAACAGTCTTCTTTTGTTAGCAATTCTTTTAACTTTTATAATCTTGAAGATTCTTTTATCTGAAGTTTTCATGCATTCAGGTATTTTGCATGATGCCTGATGTGATCAGCAATAAAGGTAGCAATGAAGTAGTAACTATGATCATAACCCTAGAAGACAAAATACAGAAATGACAAGGCATTTATCTACCATTCGGAAACATTAATGTTAGGGACACTAAATTACATCGTATCACTTAATTAGCTTATAAATAGTCAAAATATTTCAATGTAAGTTTTAATCAAAATCAAAACTGTCATACTGTACTTTTAACTTTTCTTTGTATATTAAAAAGGCAACAAAAATATGAAGAAAAACTCAACATTTCACATAGCCTGGGTTTCAAAGTTGTTATTAATATTCAAAGAGAGGAAATGACACATGAATTAAATGTGTAGAGTTGACATGTGGTCATACACACAAGGATTAAAATCAAGATTTAGAGAGTTTAGAAACATTTTAACTCACAAAGAAGCACACTGACATCTGCAAGACAGGAGTTCATAAAATATAAATTAAGCACACAAATAAAACAGAGAAAAACACAAAAATACCTACAAGCTCTACCACTGTTTGGGAAACTAAATATAGCCATCATATATCATCTTAAGAGCTCCATGTCCTAGATTATTAGATAAGAGGTAGGAGTAAGTAGGAGGTAGTAGGGTGGTGTAAAGGAGGGTAATGCTCGTTGGAGAGATGGCTATGATCAAAATATGTTACATGCATGTATGAAGGTACTATAAAATCCATTATTTTGTAAAACAAATATGCACTAATAAAAATACATAAAAAATAATTCTACCTCTTACTCATGTCTGTATTGGAAGAAAAATTATTTAGTAAACTGCAAGTCAAATTGGGTACAAAGTCAGTAAAACTTTTGAAAACATGAAATGGAAAGAAAATGTAATGTGGCAAGCAATAGAGACAAATCTCAGTTTACCCAATCAGTTAAAATCAGTGTTACAGTTAAACAGAGAGGCAGCCCCTTCTCAGGTGACCAAGACATCTGTGAGTACAAGATAAGTAGCCTTCAGAGAAAAGTGAAAAGAAAAAAAAAATTTAGGTGAGAAGAACTATGTAATGGTGTTTAACACCAGATAATTTTGGAGTCAGCCATCTACCCTAACCACAATTTAAAAACAAGGCAGAATAAACCAGAAGAGATAAGTCTAATAAATATGTTTAAAGTTTTAAACTTAACTAGCAAATGGTGTAGGGGAGGGGAGATAGGAATTTCTCTAAACACATAAGATGTAAAAATAGACCTAATAAAAATATCATGGTGTTTCTCCAAGACTGTGATCAATCAGTAAATCTAAATCTCTTACTTCCAGAGAGTTACGGCATGTTCATATTAGAACAGCAGTTATAAAAAGTTTTAGAGCACTAAAACTAAGTAAGACACTAAAGTAATGTAAAAGCAATCTGTCTTCTACTGTGGAACTAAATCTAAGAGGAGGGTTGTCAAGATTCAGGCTTGGAATTATTTGGTTGCACATCTTTCAATAATTGCACTAGCCTCAGATGGTTAAATTCAAACCTAAAGAAAGAAATTTAAAGAAAAGCATGTTCCTGTGAAATGCAAGAAAAAGTAATGACTGCCAATTTTCACAAATGAAAAGATCAATATGATAGAAAATGCTTACAGATACAGCAAAACAGATGCTGTGGAAGAACTGCGTGACAAAAGCTCTAATGTGGCTTAGTGTGTCCTATTTTCATCCTTCGTTTCTCAGATGCTAAGTCTTGCACAGTTTTATATGCATGATGGACGGCCACTGCTACAGCTGTCAGTATTATTAGAGAAGTCCCAGGGTAAACCAGAATGGCAATTTTGAACTTTCACAAATGTACTGCAGGATAATGGTACTGTATATTTCCTCTAAAATCTAAAGCATATGTCCTTAACTTCCATAATGATATTTGAAGAGTCATCTTATGAGAAAGTAGAAAATGCCTGTTACAAAGGACCAAGAAGGATTTTTAAAAATGTCAACATACAGGCAAAAGAATACATTTGACCTGTTGACATTCTGCTGAACTTATACAATTAGGAATAACTGTGTTGTCTTGGCTAGTTTCAAGTTCTGTTTATCAATCTTAGTAAATGGGGCAGCTGCTTTCATGACATTCTTTGACCAATACATTTGTTTAGTATGTTATGCAGCTTCTATAACTGCCTATATTTAGTGACACTTGAAGGGGCCTTACTTTCCTCTACCTCACACTCTAAATGGAAAAATCTGCAGTAGCAAAAATGACTTCTGGGGTGTAAAAATAGACAAACACATTCTTTCATTCTTCATTCGACTCTTAAAAAGGAAGCAGTGCCCCAGCAGCTATGATAGCCATTTATTCTAATAGGCAGTGCTTTTCTACATATTTTCCAGACCCAATCAGAAAAGCTTATCCCTGGGTTAAATTTCTTCAGAGTACAGAAAAAGACAGGTGAAAAGTATTCATGTTTATTTAACAAACACTGAGAGTCTATGTGCCAGACAACTGTGCTAACCACGGGGACAGAGATGAGTGAGAGCCCTCATTTCTGGAACTCTCTGTTCTTACAGATGCAGAGGTCAAAAGAGCCTTTGACTCTTAAAAAAGATCCTAAGATTTGAGAAGGTAGGAGAGCTTCTCTTCTTAGTCTCCAAGAACAGAATTCTGTTTCTGGAAATTTCCTCAGTATTAAGTCACTGATTTTTTTTTTTTTTTTGGCTAAGTAACTTCAACAACTAAAGATACAATGTGTATACTAAGCCCTTCTTTTTCATATTAAGATTTGATCTCTGTATATAGTTATTGGAATTCTGTGACCTATTACTTTGTTTTTTCTTTTTTTCAGATTTAGATTCCCTCAAGCCAAAGAACAAAAACTACATAAAATAACTAAATAAATATTCTCTTGTATTAATTCCTCCCTCTCGAACAACTTTTTATTTTTTGTTGGCTGACAGGCTATAAACTGTGAGCATTTAACACTGTTAAAAAAGATGTAGAGCAATGAAATTAGGTCAATCATTCCATGATTCTAACATGATTTTTTTTTCCTTTCTTAGATCGATTATTTATTTATACACCCAGGTTATTTTTAGCTTATTTTATTTTTTCACAGCTTCTGTTTCATGAAGAAATACAGTTACACTATACTTACAATCAAATAGCAAAGCAGATAATAAAGCTCTTAGGCCTGAGGCAACCTGAGGTTAATGGAAGTTGATTGGAAAACCTGAAAGTGGCCTCTCTGGAATCACCACTCAGGCAGCTCTATCTGGTTGTGGACTCAGTGACAACAAACTTAGATGCAACCTGTCTGAGAACTGCAGTTCCCCCTTCCTGACAATGGTGGAAAGTGGATAAAAAACTGTGCCTGAGCTCAAGGTTGTGAATGGTGATCTGAACACTTTTCAAACTACTTTTAGAAGAACTGCCTGCTCCGTCTTGATTCCTCATAAATCCAGCCAAACACATTTTTGTTGTGGTTGCCTGGGGTATAGGCATTTTAGAAATAAATAGGTTGATTAATTTTTAACCTCCAAGAATGTCATCTGTGTTTTACATCTAGGCTTTTTTGGTAACGCAGTCCAGGGATTCCAGAGTCTTTTGGCAGGTAGACACTTCATAACAACAGTATTTTCTGGCACGGTCTCGTGGGAAGTACAAAACACATCCAGTAGGGCTAATGCCAAGAAGTTAAGGTCATTTGGAAAAAAAATATTCACTTATAGCTACAGTGAATACAGTTAAACTCACCACTGCATTTATGATCAAATCCATATTTGGATTTCTCAAAGCTGGTTGCTGATCTAAATGTTACTGTGATGGCAAATGGTTTAATAAATATAAAAAGCTCTGTTTTATAAGGGGGATAACTCACAAAGAGAACCACGTATTTGTGTATCTGCAGTACTGGTTTTTGATAGATTTTCCCACATTATATATATAATACACATATTGTTCACATGTCAAAATATCCCCATGAACAAGAATATTGCTATGATTTGCTGCCTAAGTTAGAGAGGTAGCAGGTTATGCACGATCCATCTATTTGTCCCTTAGAGGCACATCACATTATCTAGAAATGACTAGACAGATGATAGAACAGAATCTTTGGTCATGACCTTACTTCAGTCCTGGTTCTATCGAATACTAGTTGTGTCACCTTAAATAAACAGATTACTTTTTTGAGTCTCTCTCCTCATCTGTAAAGCAGACAGAAAAGGAATAATCTTTCATTGATGGCATAAGGATTGCAAATGAGTTAATGTGAAACTATTTTATAAACTGTAAAAGGTCACATTACACAACTAGAACTATGAACAGTTACCATCATGACTGTATTTTATGTCAATGTTCCTGACATATCACTCTTAAAAATAAAAGCATTTTAAAAAATCATGATCATAGTTTTCCGTGTTCATCTTCACCCTGAAACACAGATTTTGTTTATATTCTGAAGCTAATGAATATTTTTAAAAACCCCAAAGTTTCTTTACACAAAACTACAGTAGCATCAATAGATGAGTACTAGATAGTACTAGATAGAAGTATTTTAGTCAAGCAAAACTTGTGGGTGACAGATAGATGAGCATAAAAGTTGAATAACGTAAAGTGCATGAGTGTATATGATTAATACTCAGCTTGTGAGGCTAAGATGTGTACAAGAAATGAGGAATAACGGAAGAAATCTGTCCTTATTTCACGGGTTATGGCTTGTGTCTAGATGTACCCCCAAGCCTCACAGGGCCACAGGTGAGGTTTCAGATCTTTCCTGCATGAACATGAATGTGGCCATCTTTTCCACAACTAGAACAAATTAAGTTCATGAAGTGAGGCACCACTGTGATTCTGCTTGTACTTGAGTAAAGTTAAACTCTTCAAACTTCAATGGCAGAAGTAAAGGAAAAGAGGTCCAAAATTTTAAATAGATAGTATATTTCTAATGAAAATAAAATGGACATATAGATTTCCAAAAAAAATTAAAAAAAACAAAACTATCTCACTGGAGATAGCATTTTACATTTTAAAAAAAAGTTAAATTAAGAACTATGGAATCTTGCTTTTTTATAGTTACACTTTTTAGATCAAACTAAGGTTTCCTAGGACTTGCCTCTTGTAATCTAAAAACAACAGGGATTTTCTTTTCTGTACAGGCAGCAATGAAGTTATCTGGGAGTAGCTGTCCATCTGAAAGGAACTGGTCATCTTTTCCTTGGTCAATCAGTATGTCCAGCTGAGAACCTGGATAAGACTTTACAAGATGAGTTGCATCATAAGTCTATAAAAAAAGAAGAAACATTAGTAGAAAAATGTAGTTTTAAACTGTTTTCCATGATTCAATACGATTAGAAATGACAGTTTTATGGCTTTTATCACACATAGTTGTCCCTCAATATCAGCAGGGGATTGGCTGGTTCCAGGTTCCCTAAAGATACCAAAATCTGTGGATGCTCGAGTCCCTCATGTAAAATGGTATAGTACTTGTATATAACCTATGAACATGGGTGCACTTTAAATCATTTCTAGATTATTAACAATACCTAATGCAATGTAAATGCTATGTAATAGTTGTTTATACTGCATTCTTTAGGGAATAATGAAAATGAAAAGGCCTGAGAATAGTCAGTACAGATATAATTTAAAAAAATTTTTTTTGATAAAATTCAAAAGTATAAAACCTGTAGATATGAAAGATTGAGTGTATACACCTGTTTCTAACTATTCCCAGCTCTCAAGCCTTAACTTGAGTGGGCCAGGAATATAATAGCTATGTGGGCACAGCTTTTCAACATACTTGAAAATTGAAGAACAAGTATTAATAGTTATTCAATACCTACCTTCCATTTATTTTGATCTGTTCCCAAATATCCAGTAAAGGCTTTTTTGCCCCAAGGACAGAGCACTGGATTGCAAATTGGAGCGAATGCTGACACAGACTTCAAAAATTAAAAAATTTACAAGTTACATCTTGCTGAACCAAACACAGACATTTGCACCTTGCTTAAAAACTCTAACAAGAACTCCTGTAAACAACTTTCCTCCTGATATATTACAGAACTCAAATGTGGGCTTCTTCAGCATAATATCTTTTGTGTATTCTATCAAGAGAGTGCCTAAATGCTGTTGTTCAATGCAAAGCAATGCATTACAATTTAGTTAAGGTACAAATGAAAGTTCATATTCAAGTTACTACTTTTTTCCACTGAAAATTAATGTGCAGTAATAAAAAATTACATCTGAGACATTATTTCTCTTAAAAAGTATCAAGAAATCAGTAATGCATTTATAATGTATGTGACTGAATTTCTAACATAATTTCATCTTCTGTACAATTCTGTAGTCCATAAGATACAGAGATAAAATCTCTCAGTGTTAGACTATTTATTAATGTAAAGGGCAAAAAATTTAAGTTCACCTTTTCAACTTCTGACAATAAATTGACTACCTTATATAAAAACATGAAAAAAAAAGCCTTATTTTCCAATTTTATGAAATTGCTATGAGAAGTATTTTCATGTCTCAGCAGTACACATGAAATGATTCAGAAGTCTTTCCTATAGGAAACAAATGGATTAAACAAATCTTGAGATGATGAATGCCTCTGATTTTAAAATCAGAAGCAATCCTAAGATGATCGCTGCTTTGACATTTCCTTTTTGAACTCTTGTAATATGATGCTGTGCACTGTATGATTCTCTACGTACAGTGGTTATTCAAATTTGGTTCACTTAAACCAAGTTACGCAGAGGTGTAAAGCTTGAAATAAAGAATAGAAAAGGCTGACAGGGACTTTTCTCAATTAAGTTGTATTTCAATTTTCATTAGATCACATTAAGAACATAAAATCCTTAAAACTTTTATAAATCATGAATACTTTACCTCAGAAAACCAAAGTCAATTTTATAAAGATACCTGCTAAACATATAAATAAGTGATATATACTAACATAGTAACATTAGTGAAGCATAACAACCCATAGTGGGGAAAATGTACCTTAAACTATAATTTGAAAAGGCCCATGAAAAAGATAAGCTACATTTTATAATACTCCTGACAGGCCAACAAGAAACCACTGTAATGGAATACTTATGCTTCTGAGTCTGTAAGCACTCATTGTGTTATCACATCTAATACCCTCTGCCCAGGTTTCCCGATACAAAGACAACAACATCATAGTTTCATTCTGTGAAAGTTCCTAATACTCTATTGTTCAAGAGAAATACTTATCACTAGAAACTTAGGTAATCTTACTTTGTACTTTCCAGGGTTTTTCAAAGCACAAATCAGAGCTCCATGGCCTCCCATGGAGTGGCCAAAAATAGACATCCTTTGTGGGTCCACTGGAAAATTGGCATTTATGAGTTGGGGAAGCTAGAAAGAATTCAACAGTGTGATAGAATAGCAGAGAAAATAACTTTAGACTTTTTGAAAGTTATGTAAAAGAATTACATAATCAATACCTCTAAGTCATAGTCTTACAATGTTTGAATTGATAAAGATTAAAAGAAAAAAATAAAAGAACATCTTAGGAAGACAACAGTTATTAATGCATTCACTGCAGAATATATGGCATAGACTTCTTTTTGAAATGGGCTTTCAATTATGCTGTCCAAGCTGTCCTTGAGCTCACAACTCTACCACCTCAGTCTCTCAAGTAGCTGGGATTGCAAGCATATGCCACCATATCCAGTTGGTACAGACTTCTTCAAGAGGAACTTTAAGTTACAAAGACAATGCTTTTTCAATGTTTCACCTGGTAACTTCATTTGGGAAAAATCTAAGGGAAAATTCTCAGGGGAAAAATAGGTACAAAGACAACCAATGCAATATTTGTTATGATAAAATACATAAGCATCTTATGAAAAAATTAATTATGGCATTGACACAAAATTATGCAATTTTTAAATTAAATTAGAAAATACAGAACTAAAGCAGTATGACAAAAAATTTTATAACTGCAAAAATTAGTCATAGAAAAAAATCTGGAATATAATGAAACATAACTATGGTCTAGGGTCTAAGAATTACGGATGATTGAGGGCTGAAAAAAAAAGCTTCGTGGTAGAATGCTTGCCTAGCATTGTGTGAGGCTGTGGGTTATCCAGAACTAGGGAGGAAAAAAAAGAAAAAAGAATTGTAGGTGATTCAAATTTTAATATTGTGTTGAATTTTTATGATGTATATGATAAAATCATAAAATTTAGATAAATGTAAAAATTGCACATCAATATTAAAAGAAGTTATGCTTTATCATTTATCCAACTAAGCTTTGACATATCACTATAAAATATCTAAAAGAATCAGCTACAGGGAAATGACAGGTTGTCTCAAATATTATTTTCTTTGACAATCTGGGTTGTGTGAGCTGGTCTCAATTCAATTATTTAAATCTTTATGTATCTTTATGGCTTGTGTTCAGGTGTCCTCCTAAAGCCTCATGCAGTCATAGGTGGGGCTTCAGAGGCGGCTGGGTCTAGAGTGTGCGATGACAGAACTGATTGTAGTGCAATTCTAGGCTCAAGGGTACTTCGATTAAAGGTGTGCTACCTGCCTTAAGTAGTCTGGGTAAGATAAAAAGGGCAGAAAGATGCTGTCAAGGTCCTTTGCTTGCTTTTGCTGTCTTCTGCTTGCCATGAACTAGTTCTTCTCTGCGAGGCCCCTCTGTCAAGCCATGCTGCCTTGGAGCCAATTACAGATCAAACCCTCCACAAACTGTGATAAATAAGCCTCTCCCCCTTTAACTTTGGATGTCAGGTATTTTATCTCAGCATGGAGAAAAAAGTAACTAAGACAAATATGTATTGAGTGTTAATTTAAATTACAGCAAATAGGACTAGTAAACTTTGTAATTTCCACTAAGATAATTTATAAAAATGTGTAAAATAAAGTCACCATTCTATAACCTAGTTTAAAACTGTCAGAAAAAACAACTGTCAGGACTAGAAGGCCTTGGACATAAAATTGAACTGATGGCAGTCATCAGTTAATAATTACAATACAAATTAAATTACCTCCTCTGTTACATAAGAATACATTCTGTAGTTAGTTTTCCAAGGATCTTCAGTAGCATTCACATAAAATCCGGCTCCAGTGCCAAAGTCCCAGCTATCATCTTCTCCTTTAATATTGCATTCACCTATCAAGGAAAATCCTTATGCTGTCATTTACTCTGTAGTAAATCCCCATGTTTAATAATACTTTTAGATGACTGTGCAGGTCCATTTGTATCAGTGCTGTTCCTCACATACTGTAAGCCTTCTCTTTCTGATAAATTATACTTCCTCAACCTGTTCTTAAATGGGGCCAGTTCTGGCAGTGAAGTCAAGAGGGAATGACTTAAGAGCTTACATTCTCTTTATCTTTCGGAACTGTATAGAAATTCCTTCTTGTGGGTGATCACCGGAAGAGCTCTCCTTGAAAGACCATTTGTCTCCATTTTGGCTAAACCTGGCCCTACTTCCATGTGTTGATATGTATAGCGCTGGCAAGGATATCCCCTAAATAGGCTTTAAGCAATGCAAATGGGTCTAGACAGGTGCTGATGTGTGGCCTTTGAAGCAATGAGACAGGTCATGAAGCCCCACCCACAGCTACCAACTAGTATGCATGAGACACAGAGATGATGTGCTGTTGGCTGAGATGGAGGCAAGAAAGAACCTGTGACATCTCAGGGCACGAAGGCCAGATATCAAAGCTCAAGCACTGACCCAAGACAGTTTAAAGGCTTTAATTTTTTATAATAGGAAAGCAAGCTAATTTAGTATTATTATTAATTTTTGCTTTTGAAATAATTTTGAGTTGAAGATACTTCCCTCCAACTGTGTTATGCAAATTTCTCCAAACTTAGGGGCTACTGGAATCCAGTACTCTTTCCGCATACCTCCCTGCATACTGCAGAGGTACTACTGTGCCTTCCTACCTAGCCCAGCTCACAGTACTCACGTTCTCAAAATCACTCAACCCGAGCCACTCACCTATTTGTGAATTAATAAAACCTGGTTGGCCCTGGGTCATGGCCTTTGTTCTGGTTTGCCATTGTTTTGACTGGAGTTAGAGACCCTCTTGGCTCCCCACCACTATAGATATGTGTTTGTCTCTTTATTTACACCTTGGGTTGCACTGGAAGAGGTAGATGGGAATTTACTTGATAGAATTACGGTAACTTTTCCCTGGGATTACAAATATAAACTCTTCTGGACTGCGAGGACTGTGATGAGGCTGGCAGAATGGGATCTCTATACCTTCTCTGATGACCCTTCCCTACTACTAGTCCTTCTTTTAATTCTCTCTACAACTGTGATCTTAGAAGGAAAGGAAAGTACATGTTTGTTCTCTACCTTGAACTGAAAACAGCTTCTAATATACTTTAAAATCATTCCATCCTGTTTCCCCTAATTATTCATAGCATGGTTTTTAGTCACTCAAAACACTAAGAAATAACAGCAAAAATGTAAAATGAATTGTATAATGCATATTACATTGCTTATAACTTAGACTTACAAGACTTAGATTTTTATGAAGGATTTCTGGAACAAGGATACTTACGAGGGCTGGTGTCCGGAGCGATGACAATAAGGCCATGCTCTGAGGCAGTTTGATGATAACCAGATTTTGATATAAAATTTTGTTCTGTGCATGTTAAACCTGAAGATCAAAAATACTGTTATCTCATGCTATACTGTGAAGTCGTTTAAAAGCTTTAATTTTTTATAATAGGAAAGCAAGCTCATTTAGTACTATTTTTTGCTTTAGAAATAATTTTGTGTAACACACTAACATTCCTTTCTTAGAAAATTTTCAATAGTATTAATCTAAGAGCTGCCTTAGATTAAATGATCCTGGAACTGTTCTTCTAAAGTTATTACTGAAGTTTCAATTATCAAAATTCTTTACACCAGATGTACTTGGAAATTTCGAATTTTTAAAACTGTAGAACTGTAAAACTGTTGACGGGGGCATATGCTCAATATTAAAATAGTCCCAGTGAGGTATCAACAAACATACTAATTAAACATGTGACTGCATTAAAACATAAATATTCACAGTAAGTGGCCTAATATTATGGCTATAGTAAAATTTAAAAAAAATTTTTTATATACGGGTAGTTCTCGGCAACAAAATTCAGCCCACGTTTTTGTATCCCTCACTGAACTAAAAAGAGAGCAATGGTAACGTTCCTTAAATTCAGTTTTAGAACCACATCTGTCATTTTTCCTAATACTGAACTTTTCAGTCATATGATAAAGAGATGATATAATTTTTCACTGTAGGTACTTATGACTATAATGATGTGAGAATGGCCAAGAATGAACTAGCAACAGATGCTTGAGGTAAATATTACTTAATGCAATAACCTATTTCCAATGGTTAATATTAAATGTCTCATTATATTTGATAGTGACATCCAAGCTTATTGACTATAAACAAACTGTAAAATACTTTCATATTTGCTAATTTTAACAGTGCAATGATTTTTAAAGTAGTTGTCTATGAATGTTTGTTTGGGGGTTTTTTGGTACTGGAAATCGAATTCATGACTTCATTCTTGCCAGGCACTGTACTGTTGAACTATATCCCGGGCCCCCCAAAAAAGTTTAGTTTTTTAGTTTTTTTTTTTTTTTTTTTGTGCTGCCTGGGATCGAGAACATTTGTTAAATTAGAAATAAGAAACAAAGTTGCAAGCATCAATATGGGAGTCTACGATAAAATTCTGTTAAGAAATACAGACTTTCACCCATCATGGTAGATCAACAACTGTCCACCACATTCTTTCTCGGTATGTTTTCCAGAAATATTAGAACCATACCATGAGCTTAATAAAATGTATTCAAAGGAGGCAGAGTGATAGTATTAAAAGTATGAGATGGATTTCAGGCAGGGTTTGGTTCTAAGTGTTAGTCAGCTACCTACTAACCAACTATCTGGAATACTTTGATTCTCAATTCTTTCATTTGAAAAATGGGATCACCATGGTCAGCCTGCTCTATGTAGCAAGACTGTCTCAAAAAACAAACAAACAAACAAACTAAAAATGGGGATAGTGCTGGCTCATTCTATGTCATAGGAAGACTAGGTATTATTGTATGATTACATGTAAAGATCTTAGGACATAGTGTAGTCTTACACACATAAATCCAAAAAGTTTACTTTTTTCTAGTTGAAACAAATTCTTTAAGGTAGAAGGGAGTAAAATGAAGATAGATTAGCTAGAAAAATCACTCTGATGAGTATGTAGTTACTGATTAAAATCTGCTTGATCAACTATTCCTCTTTTAAATGAAAAACTGAAAAATTTTTTGTAATTACTGAGGTATTGAATTCAATGGTTTTTGTATATTCAACATTATATATCTATCACCTCTAATTTTAGAATATTTTTGTTACCTCAAAAAGAAACACCATTAGCAGTAACTCCCTATTTAATCCCAATCTTCTTCCTTAACCCTTGACAACCACTATTCTATTTTCTGTCTTTCTGGGTTTGCCTATCCTAGGCACTTCCTATAAATGGAATGTAACAATATGCAGTCTTTATGAGTGGGTTCTTTCACTTAGCATAATGGTTTCAAGGTTCGTGCATATTTTACCATGTATAAGGCCTTATTATAGTACTTTGTTTCAGCATAATATCGATGTAATCTTTGTCATTGTTTTCCTTCAACAGACTTGGCAAGTGAACTTGAAATTCTTTTGTTATTATTCTCTCTTTTTTTTCCCCTCCAGAAAATCAAGATTTAATTTTCAAGTCTTTCGCATCTCACCGTCTTATGATTTGAAATAAACAAAAATTCTGTATTTTATACTCATAAAGTTCAGATGATATATCTTGGTAGATTTCAATTTTGGTTAGGAATTTGGGACCTTATTATAGTGCCTATGACATAATACCTTGCTACTTATCTGAGCTTTTAATCTTTAACCAAAAGATATGACTTTATTTAGCAGCTCTCACCAGAAACAAAATGCAGAAAGAACAGGAAAAAAGACTGAATACAGGACTGAACTATGAGTCCAAAAACCATTAAGTGATATTAGGCAGTATATTGCTTCTCTGATCTTCAGTTTCTTTCCATGAATTATGTGATTTTCAAGATCACCTTTATCTATACAGTATATTTTCTAAAATAATTAAATAACTAATTTTGTTGTAATGTCCTTCTAGTAAAATCAGTATTCTTCATTTAATCACAGAAATGCCTTTCTCAGTTAAAATCAGATATGCACTTATTTTTACTTTTTTAAATGAAATGTAGAGCTGGGCGTGGTGGTGCACACCTGTAATCCTAGCACTCGGGAAGCTGAGGCAGGAGGATCATAGCGAGTTCAAGACCAGCCTGGGCTACAACGTGAGCTCAAGGCCAGCCTGAACTGCATAGTGAAACCCTGTCTCAAAAAGACAAAAGAGAAATGTGGGGCTGGGGACATAGCTCAGTGGCACAGTGCCTGCCTGACAAGTGCAAGGTCCTGAGTTCGATTCCCAGTACCAAAAAAAAAGTGTATTCATTCTTGTTTTCAAAGATTGGTATTTGGGGGCTTATCCTTAGTGAAATACTATATTCATAGGCACGACTTGTTAAATAAACATTGTAGGAACAATTTTTAAGGAAACAAAATAGCACTCCATAAAACAATTTAGTTGTTTTAATTCTTTCTTTGAAATAGTTACTTCTAAAGACAAAGCGCTAATATCTTGTGGAAGAAAAGTTACCATAGAGGTTAGAAACTACTTGTGTCAATGTCTTGCTCACAATCAATTCTACAGCTGATTAAGAAGCATTAGTGTTATTTACAACTTTATAGATTGTTGCCAGAGAAACTCTATGGTATCAAATTAAAATACTATATAGAATACTGTAGAAGTTATTAGTCTGTGGTTTCTAATTATGCATCATGGTGCCCGAGTTTCATTTGACTGGTAAAGTCATTACGAACTAGAGATGCTTGAACAGATATAAATTAAGTAACTTCTCCAAACTGTTACCACTGAGTCCAGAACTTTATACTGTCTGCCAAATTACTTGGTCTTAATAAAAAAAAAAGTGAAATAAATCTAACTCCATAGGCTTGAAATTATTCTCAAAATAAAAATTTACAAAGCAGACTACGACGGGCCTCTAAAGTGTTTCATAAATACATTAGAAAGCATATCAGTAAGACAAAATAAAAGGGTAAGACAAGCCAATTAAAAAGAAACAAATTCCTTTATAAAACTGAAACATATAATACTTACCAGAGAGCCAATATAGGGCAGGACACTTTCCAGTTTCTGCCTTTGGTGGTAAGTAGACAGCAAATTTCATTTTACATTTTAACTCCACACTATAATTTTAATAATAATTATCACAACAAAATATTAATGCCCCTCTTAAAACAGAAACAAAATAAGTACTATGTAAGAAGATATATATGTAAAAGTATAGGTCCAACAAATAGCTTAATGGCCAAAGTAAGTAATTCCACCAACATTTAAGGCAATGCTTTGTCTCTTGAATAAAGAATTGGGCCAGTTTAACATACTGATTTATTAACCAACTTTAACCTAGGCTTTATGTGGCAGTCATTTTGTATAGAATAAATAAATGTAAATGATTAATGCAATCCGTAATATATCATTTCCAGTCTTAAAAGAAAAAAATTTTTTTCTAAAGAAATGTTATAAAATAATGAAGCAGCTTTCTTAAAAAATGAATCCAAAGATCTTAAATTACACACTGTTCATGGGCAATGAAAGCACCACATCTTTAATTTGCTCTTTCATCACTAATAGTTTATCACCATCATAATTATAACAACTAGGTTTGATAAGAACCATAGGTATTTTCCCACATAAACTGTACTTCACAAAACAGTGACTCTCCATGGGTTTATTTTAAAAAACACACAAATGTACTACTTCATTAGGTTGCCTTTAGTTAACTATAAATATGGTAAATACTTCTACAAACTTTATGGAAAACTAGTGTTCCCCTGCCCAGCCTTTTATTATGCCACATTCTAATGATTACTGATTTACTTCTTTTAGCTGATTCTTCTGGCATTTACCTCTATAGCCAAATAATAGGCTTTCACTGCTGCTTTTCTCAGTTTTAGATAATACCTGAGTGCTCACAGCAGCAGGATTTTCTCCCTGCCTTTGCTCTCTGCATCTCCTTACATTCCTCTTTCTCTCATCTTCTCAACATATAATTTTAGTTAATCAACTTCAAGAAACTATAAATGCTATCCAGAGATAATCCATGTAGTTTATGGATTACTTCCCTTTTCCTTTTCACTGAGTTAGTAACTTTCTATTTTTATTACTTGGCTGTGTTGATTTTTTTAGGTACCCATCAATGCTAAGGGGAAGTTTTCTGTATGTGTCTCTCTATGTTACATTCTACTTTTCTTGTCTATTTTAAGTATCTTTCCTAGTTGATGATTAAAAGACACAAAACTTTTTGGCAGGTGTTCTTAGGTCTTCAATTGTTGTTAAAGAAGATGAAATATTTTCTTTCACAGTCTAACCATACCAGATCCATGTCCAATTCCAGGATATTATGAATCAGAAAAACCAAGATGGTATAATCTTATTACAGGTGGTTTATACCTTAAGACTTTCCTTATACACTTAAAAATTACTAACAGTCTTAAAAATTTTTTAAAAAAGTAAACCCAAAAGTGGCAGAAAAACAATTTGGTAAAAGGGTAGATTTCATATTAAATGTTGTTACAACAACTTAGTATAAAGATTTATCTCAAAGTTACAGAACAAATCAGGTCTGAAATACATTTAAACAGTGGTATCATTAATACTTATATAAAAATAGCATTATCCAATAATCTTCTGAGGCTTCTATCTTCATTACGTCATTAGGATGCTGCTGAATTGTTGAAAGAACAGAATCTCATGTGGATTTGCTGTGGTCAATCTATATTATCACCAATTCAACATCAAATTCCTGCTCTCCTGGTTTCAAAAATTTCCTCTCAACTACAGTCAATTTTACCAACTTTCATTTTCTTAAAAAGACAATTTCATCAAGCCAGTACTGTCCAACAGAACTTTCCATAATGATGAAAATATTCTGCGTATCTGCACTGTTTAACACAGCAGTTTCTGTTACTTACAACCAAGTATTGAAGTGTGGCTAATGGAAATGAATTTTTAATATTTAATATTAACTGAATTTTTAATATTTAACTTCAATGGCTGTGCATGACTGCTGGCAATTGTTATCTTTGTATTTTCTGACTTGTTACTGACTTACTAACACACATACATCCTGGAAAATTCTTTCTCCTCTGATTCTATTTCCTGATCTTACGCTTTCAGCTTCCCTGCTTTAGTCCCTCATTTTGGTGGAGCATACTATCCAGCAGCTTTCAGAAAAGAGCTGTATGGGAATTGCACATATACAGGAAAATGTCTTCATTCTGTTCCACACTTCATACTATTCCATTCACTCTATTAACTGACTATGTGACAGGGCATACGAGACATCTTTGAGTCTTCCTGAATCGATCAGTTGACTTATGTCTTTGAAAATTCTTAATCCATTTTACCTCTCTGAATGTTTTGAGATTTTTGTTTCCAAAGCTATAATTCTTCACAGTACGCTAATGTAGGCCAATGTTCATCCATTTTGCTAGACATTTTCAATCTAACAATTTAAACTGTTCAATTTAAGAAATCAAGAATTATTTCGTTAATCTTTATAATCACAGTCTATAGCCCCCACCCCAACTAATATTTAATGCTGGAATTCAACTGGTCCTCTAAATTTTCTTATTTTTTCTGATTATCCATTTTTGTCTTGATCTAATTTCTATAAAATTCTAACTCTTCCATTGAGTTTTGTCATTTCCACTCTCATATTTGGAACCTCTAGGCTATTTTGTTCTAGACTGTTTTTAATAACATTCTTCTATGCTATCAAAGGTCAGTATGTTCTCTCACACCTTTGATATTCACAGCAGAACTTTTCAAATTTCTTTCCTGCAGTATTTCCTCAAATACTTTTCCTCCCTCCCCTAAGTATTCACTTTTTGAATTAGAGGACTTGTGCAAATGTCCACAGCGATCTTCAGCCATCTACTCCTCTTTGAAACACTAAATCAGGCTGAAAGCACTGTCCCTGCTGGGGTTGGCAATTGTACAATCTTCTCTGTAGAATAACATCCAGCTGGACCATTTGTAAGATCTCATCTTTCATACTAGTCAAATTTCCAACAAGAGCTCTTCTAAAAGCTTTATACAAGATGTGACTGAGAAATATACTGAATGTTCATTACAGTAAAAAACATATTGCCATTGCCTGCAAAATACTCCCCCTCACTTCAAACACACATATCCCTTCATTCTTGCCATTTTCTGAAGCAATTCTGGAAGTCCTCTTTCATGAGTGTTTTTATGAGGTGTGATCAAAATTACAATGAATGCTGTTGCTAACTGCCACTTGTAAAAACACTGCAGTGTGTCCTTGTCCAACTTATTTATTGGACCTGGAACCATGGGATATCTCACTCTTCCCAAAGTGAAAATGAACACAAAAGGGAAACAATTTGGTCAATTCAGGACTCTGAGGCAGCAAAACGACAGCACAGCTAAAGACATTCACAAAAAAGGACTTCCAGAAGCACCTCAGAAAGTGCAAGAATAGGGCTGGGGATAAAGCTCAACGGCATACTGCCAGCCTGGCAAGCGCAAGGTCCTGAGTTCGATTCCTGATACCAAAAAAAAAAAAGTGCAAGAATAATGGGTAAGTGTTTGAATTAAGGAGTATTTTGAGGGGGACTAATGGCAATGTACCTTTTACTGTAATAAAATTAAACTTTAATATGCACCATATTTTTTATCATATCTCATAAGCCTAATTCCTCAAACTTTAGAAGCTAGTGGAAGCAATTCGCTGCCAATTTTTACTTAATCTACTCGCACTGCTATACCTCCCACTAACTGCACCTGGTATTTCCCAGTACTGACTCTAATCTTCCCTAAAGAATAAACTTTCAATTTTTTGCAGCTGGGGAGGCAGTGGTCTGTTTGCATAAAATATTGGCACAATCTGGGATCTGTGTACTTTATTTATTTATTTATTTATTTATTTATTTTTGATCTGTGTACTTTATAAAATCAACTTGCAACTAACCTTGCTTTTTTTTTTTTAAGCTCCATTTTAAACCTTCCAGGTTTGTCTGGTGCTTTCAATTCTTATGGCTTCACGTCACTTCTCAGCTTTCTCTTGCCAATGTTAACTTAAGCTTTCTACATTTCACAAAGTCGAGTAGTACCTTTCCACCTATATTCCTAATTCTAAAATATTTTTCTTAGCTCCTGTCCCTTGCTTCTTTATCTATACGCACATGTGTGTAAAACACCTTTACTTTTAGCTATATTAATCAGATTTGGGAGGTAACAGAACCAAACACGTGTTTAATTTGTCAACTTTAACAAGAAGTCAGGTATCTTTTTTTTACATTAAAAGATACCCTCAAATTTTTAATGGCAACACAGGTATTTTTGTGAAATTTCGTAAGACCATTAAATCAAAGCCTGAAGGTACTCTGTTCAGGCTCTCATACCTCACAGTTACACAATTCAAACCTAGCCAACAGTTTGGTGAAATTGTAGACTAGGTAACGGGAGTGGGGGTTAAAAGTCAAATGACATACCACAAGAGATGGGTAAAGATTTCTTTAAAATAGAACCAGACATTAAAATGGAATGAGTAGGCCAGGTGTGGTGGCTCACGCCTGTAATCCCAGCACTTGGAAGGCTGAGACAGGAGGATCATTGCGAGTTCTAGACCACCCTGGGCTACAAAGTGAGCTCAAGGCCAGCCTAAATGGCATAGTGAGAAGCTGTCTCAAAAAGACAAGGGCTAGGGATCTAGCTCGGTGGCCAAAGCGCCTGTCTGGTAAGCGTGAGGTCATGAGTTCAATCCCTGGTGCTGCAAAAAAAAAAAATAAATAAATAAATAAATAAAATAAAACAGAATGAGTGATATCTACCTCTCATGTTCAAAAACTTTCTGCAATCCTCCAAAGCACTTGTTGCTGGAAATCTGCTTCAACGCCATTCTTCTCCTATTAGTGAAGATTAAGCTCATTAATATCTGAAGAACTACTTGTTGAAAAACTTGAAATAATACTGTTTTCAGATCAATTATCTAAACAAATAACTGTTTTCCACCTCAAAATTTTCTCACAATCCATTTTTCTAAGTAATATAAAAAAAACTTTTATACACAACTGTTGCCTATACTTTCTAATAAAAAACAAGAGTATTTTGGTATATCATTACTTAGGTATTAATAAATGTTTTTATTATTTTTGTTGACTTTTTCATATTCATATACAAATAACTTTAAATTTACACATAAAACACCACATATTACCTTTTAATAATAAACATGGGGGAAAACTGAAAAACCAGGAGTCAAATTGATTCTGATGTATATCTCTGAAGGAAAGATTCCCTTCTCATTCCTGGAAGCACTGTGCTAAAATACAGGCCACAAATCCTACATACTAAATAAAAATCTTTCAATACCAGGAGCAGATATTACCACTCTGGTGGTCTTCTCAGTGAAATGTATTACTATATACTGATCGGTTGAAGCTTTAGCATTATATTTATAGAGATATGCAAAAGTGATCTTAATAACTAACTTTGGGGCCATGCATGGTGGCACACTCCTGTAATTCCAGCACTTGGGAGGCTGAGGCAGGAGGATCATTGCAAGTTTGAGACTAGCCGGGGCTATAAAGTGAGCCCAAGGCCAGCCTGAACTGCGTAATGAGACCTTGACTCAAAAAGACAAAAACAAAAACAAAAAACAAAAACAAGCTAACTTTGGAAATACCTTCACAATATTCTAAATGAGAATAATTTAAAATCTATCTTTAAGTAATCTCTTCAATAAATTCAAATAGTCTTGCACTGGAAAACTGGGGTTTGAACTTAAGACATCTGACATCAGAACTCCTATTCTTAGCTGTCATGTTGCCCTGCCTCTTTGGGAAATCTTTAACTATGCTCTATTTTAAGACACACAAAGATTGACTAATTTTATAGGATTAAGGTATTGCAATTACATGGACAAATTACTTCTGTTCATTATGTAGTTTATGTTTTAAATCTACAAAGAATTAGTTGTTAAATCCTACTAGGTATTACTAATTATTATATATTAACTTCATTTATTCATGATCTTATCTTAAACAATGAAATTACATACTACATAATTTTAATATTCAAACACACGAGAGCAAGGAAAAACTTTTTTTGTTTGTTTGTTTTTTTGGTACCGAGGGAATCGAACTCAGGTCCTTGCGTTTGTCAGGCAGGTGCTGAGCTACTGTGCTATATCCCTGGACCAAGAAATAAAATTTACTTGCTAAATTATTCGACAAGGATATCCAATCTTCTTAAAACAAAGCAGGTACTCTGCTTTCCCAAAACATGGCACACTGAGTACATATCTGATATATAAAATGTACCTAATATTACTGTATTTGTTGAATTAATGAATAATGGCATTTGTTCTTACAAGTCAAAATTATGTAAAAATTTTAAAAATTAACTTGTTCTTTATTTGAATCATTCCATGCTTCATTATTAATCTATTTAAATGAACTACAAGTAGTCTATTTCCTCTGCTCTTTGAACATTGTTTAATTAGAATTCAAAACCAAATACTTTTATTTAGCCAAAAACAACAGGGTTAAATAGTTTTAACTGGTAGCATACTTTTAAAACCCAAAGCTTCAACATTTTTTGTCCTAATTACCTGTTTTATAAGCTAACTTCAATAATAAATCAAGAAAAATGTTAGGGTCAACAAAAAAATGATGAAAGCTAAAAATCAGATAATACACTCATGATATACAATTATGATACAGTAGTTATCTTTTCAATAAAATTTTCTATTGAAAATTCAGATGCTTTAAACCAAGTTAGTAGAGATTTCATTTAATTTTCAGATTAAATAGAAACAACTAAAGTTAAATTTACCTGTCTAATTGGTATTTGCTTGTCTTTACCAAAAGACAACCCTGAAGAAAAGACCAAATGGATTACAAACAGGATGTGTTTACACACAGTAAATGTTATACAGTAGTTGTACGCACTCCCACATTCTTGAGAAACATTTTCTTCTGGAGTAGGTGATTATCTGCAGCAGTATGGAAAATGTAGCTGGTGGGACAGCATCACCTTAGCCTTTAATGGAATTACTTTACCAAGGTCACACACAGTGTAACAACTGTTCAGTCCAGGATAGACTGAATATATATGATGGTGGTTTGATATCACAGTTGCAAAATTCTTATCAGTTAGTGAACATATGGTTGAAAAAGCAGTAAGAGAAAGGAAAACTGCAGGAAAAGAAAAAGAACTTCTAAGAAAACCCAGTGAAGAATTTAATGGAAATTTTCGCAGACCTCAACATACATCTTAAAATCTTTAAAACCTGGACTCTCACACTAAAAGGTTTTCATTTTTAGAGTAATATTCATAATGCATTATCTACTCACAGGCATACCTATGAAAAAAAAAATAAAACAAGTAAAAGATCATGGATATATTTCTCTAAAGTGACAACTGCTCAAGAGGAGTTCCAGACAAGTCTTTCGGGAGGGATTCTAGGAGCCATTGTTATCATAAGAGGTCACAGCTCCATGCATGTTACTGCCCTTGGTGATCATTCACAGGGACAAGAAGTAGAGGGGAAAGACTGACACTGATGATCCTGACCTTGTGTACACCTAGGCATGTGTGCTAATTTTTAAAAATATAAAAGTCTCACTAGGGTAGCCATTGTCAATCTATTATTATGTTTTGAAGATCTGTATTGCTTGCAGTGTGCTGTTCGGAAATTCTTTGTTGTGTTTAACTCTGTTCTGTTTTGTTTTATTCTCTTTAAAATAAAAAAAAATATTTAAAAAAGTATATAAAAGTCTCATGGAATAGATACAGAAAAAGAAAATATCTTTGTATAATGTTAGGGTTTTAAGCTCTGTTATTAACAAAAGTAAAAAAATAAAGTTATAATAAGCTAATTATTGAAAAACGTATTTTAATAAATTTAGTGTACTGTAAGTTTACAGTATTTAAGAAGTCTACAGTAGTCACAGTAACAATGCAGACTTTCTTCCCTGGCTCACTGACTCATTCAGAGCAACTTCCAGTCCTGTAATCTACATTCACCTAAGTTCCCTATACTGGTGTGTCATTTTTTAACCTCTTAAATTTCTACTCTACCTTTCTTTTTTCTTTTTCTTAAATGCTTAGCTATACAAACACTTACCATTGTTACAGATGCCTACAGTATAGTAATACGTTGTAGAGGCTTGTAACCAAAGAGCAGTTGGCTACAGGATCTAGGTTGTAGAAGTATATATACCATGATGTTCACACAACAATAAAATTACCTAAGGATGCATTTCTCAGAACATATCCCAATTGCTAAGCAATGCATGACTGTATCTATTTTGCCTCAAGGCCTGGTGCTTGGTCAAAAACTTTTGTAGGAGCAAAAGTATTATGAAAATAGTTTTTACCTCTTAAAACTTTTAAAGTATAATGTTAAGCGAGAAAAATATTTAACTGCTCAAAGTGAACAAAACACAAGTGGAGACTAGGAAAGGAGAGGAAGATGGATCTACTTGGCTGAGATACAGGTAAAATTTGTAATGTGGGGGGCTGGGATATAGCTCAGAGCGAGAGGGCTTGTCTAGCTTGTGCAAAGCTGTGGGTTTAATCACCAGTACTCTTCTCATGAATCTATCGTTTTCTATTTAACTCTACAAGTTAAGCATCCCTAATCCAAAAATTTGAAATCCTCCAAAATCTGAAACTTTCTAAGTGCCGACAGGTCACAAGTGAAAAATTCCCTTTAATGAACTTCTCTCATGCACAAAATTATTTAAAATACTGTATGAAATTACCTTCAGGCTAAGGGCACCATGTGTATATGAAACATAAATGAATTCTGTATTTAGACTGGAGTCCCATCCTCAAGATATCTCGGTTTGTATCCGCAAACAATTTAAAATTTTACAAAGTCCAAAATCTGAAACACTCCTGGTCCCAAACATTTTGGATAAAGATACTCCTATATGTGTTTTCTGTTCTCACTCTCTCACTCCTTGGATTTTGATGCACTTAATTCTCAGTGGGACTCACTCCACTGGGTCTTCCTGGATCGGTCTCCCCAAATCAGTGGACTGAAGTGCACCAACTGCTACTGTTGACCACCACTTTCTTGTTTATTCTCTCCAAAAAACGGAAGGATGTGGGATCTTTCCACTACCAGTCTCTTCCCATACACTTTACTCCTTGCATTCCCTAATATTCAATTACATGTTCTGGGTGGAAAGATCTTAATTTACATCTCTATGTTCAATCTTCTTCCAGCATTAATGCCAGATTTTGAAATTTCCTGCTAGACTCTTCTCCCAAGGGTATAACTCATCACGAGTTAGTAAAACTCGACACATTTAGAATTATGCTCTTTTTCACCTCCAAACCAACTTTATTCTTTGACTCCTCTTTTCAGACCTATACCTGTCCAACCTAAGTCTCCTTTACCCTTTTCCAAGATTACTATCGCCATTATCCTAATTATATATAATAAAAACAACCTGCTACAGTCTTTCTAGTATGTCCCACTAATAACAACCTTGTATAGAAACCTAGGGTTTAAATTCATTTATACATTCAATGGAGTCCCTATAAAATAGTTCCTCTTCGGGTCTAACGTGATGTAAACAAAATTATTAGCCATTTTCATATAACTTTTAATAAATGCCAACTCCCCGATAACGCGCCGATCAGAAGCGATCTGCTGCCTGTGGCGCCCTGAGGCCCTGTGCACTCCTGACCGCGCCGGTCTCTGCCAGGCCCGTTTCCTCAGTTGCATGGGTGCCCTGCACTGCGCGCAGCGGGGGCATTCTCAGTGCAATGGGAAGAGCTGCACCAGCCCGCGGGCACGAGACACATGGGAGAGTCCCTGCTGGGGTGCAGCACCGAGCGCCCCGGGCCAGACACTGCCGGAAGTTCCGCGAAGAGAAAGGGTCTGGGACCAGGCGCCGCGCCCCCGGGACAAGGGCCTGGCGCTGGCCCGCGGTTTGGCGGCGCTCGTGCCTGCTGACATCTGCGGCACAGGCCCCGTTTCTACTCTGAACAGGACCCAGGTCGCCGCCGGGGCCCCAGACACAGGCAGGCCACGATCTCCGGGATCCTGCGGGTTCTGGGTCTTACCTCGGAGGTCTTTCGCGGCGGTGGCGCGCACAGACACGGTCAGGGGAAGGGCGGAGCCTCAATATGGCCGCCACCCCGGGTTGACTCCGCCCCTCAAGGACCGCCCATTGCCCCTCGC
>RJWT010004205.1:0-34039 GCA_004365215.1 Cuniculus paca | reverse complement strand
CTTTCAAGAAATGATTTTCAGACTCTAGGGATAAAGCAGGGCTGACAAACTAAAACAATTATGGACTCTCTTAATACAGTGATGTCTGTAATGGAAGAAGCAGTAGGAAACAGGCACATTTATACCAGATATTAATTGTCCTTGATTGAATAAATATAGGCTTTTTTCAGTCGAGGAGAATAAATTAGTCATTTTCCTTTTCCCTAAAGCTGTAAAAGAGTTAAGAATATTCATACATTTTAAAATAATATGACTATAACAAAAATTTCAGCATAAACATAGACTTGATTTATTCTCATCATTTCTTAAGTATTAGGAACCATAGAATTTTTCATCACCTGTCTCTGTAAATTTTAAGGAAATCATCTTTATGGTTATATTTATGAAGATATAGCTTTATAAATGAAGATTCAAATATTTCTTTTTCTATTTTGTCTGTTATTTTAATTTTCTTCAATCTCTCTTGTCACAGAAATGCATGTCAGAAAAAAAATTGATAAATACATTACAAACAGAGCATCCCTCTTGTGAAATCTAAAATGCTCCACAATCTGAAGCTTTTTTTTTTCCTGAAGCTTTTTTTTACAAGATGCTACAAGTGGAAAACTCCACACCATGAAACTTTCTTTCATGCAAAAAAAAATTATTTTAAAATATTGTATAAAATTTCCTTCAGACTTTGCATATACAATCTATATATAAAACACAAAATGAACTTTGTGTTTAGACTTGGGTCCCAAACCCAAGCTATCTTATTATGTACATTCAATTATTCCAAAATTTAAAAAAAAAATTCAAAATCTAATATTTCTGGTTCCAAATATTTTGGATGAGTGAAACACAATCTGTACATATTTTAGACAGCTTTCTTCTTTCTGTTTAAAATTACTCCAAAACTCAGCTTAGATATATATATGTACTATATATATATATATGTAAATATATATTTCTTTCAACTTTCTTTACCCTGTGTGATACTGTTTCCATAGATCTCTTACAGCATTTCTTGTTTGTTGACTTCTACTTAGGTATCTTATTGTATAGTTTTGACATTTGCCTTCTGGTTCCCTAAATGCAGACTACAGTTAAAAAATGTTCCTACTATTTTTCTCATCCAATAAAGTGACCATTTGATCTTCCCATCTGTAAACCTTTATCAGACAGACGGGTGCAGGAGCCTGGATTTGAGAGTTGGCTGTATGATTAATTCTTTATGTGACTCTGACATTTCTCTAAAATTTAGTATTCTTGTTAGTACAATGAGAAGGGCGGTTTAGGTGATTCAATCCCTTGAGCCCTAAATCTACTGTTGCTCTGAATGATTCTCTTTATAGCTCTTTCTCATCCAGGCAGTTCACAAAACAGATTTTAAACCAGAGTAGCATGAACCACTTCAATACTCAAATGCCCACATCAGTTTTAGTTTTAACTTCAACCTCAACTTTGTCTCACTCGCCTTCTTCCTTCCATTCGTCCGCCCCCTCCCTCTTCCCCGCTTCCTGCCTTCCTAGGTTGTTGCCTAAGGAACACCCTCTTCATCAGACAGAATATGAAACCTGAATCCCATTAAATATTTTAATCAATTGTTTTTATCTCTAGGTAGGTAGTTTGCCATTAAAGGGTTCACAGAACTGTAACTGTAAGCTATACTAGGACACAACTTTTGAGAATCCTCTTGAACAAAATATAAAAAGCAGTTGTGAAAGAAAAAGAGATGCATTCATTATATTTTATGTTGCTAGATATGGCCCTATCAGTGCAGGTGTGGATTCTTAGAGACACACTTTCTCTCTGTTCACCGACAGGTTATTTAAATTAGAACATGGATTCAGATGCAATTCCACACTGGTGTGCATTGTAACAGGAAAGGCTTTGTGGTCCATTAGAAGTATGTTCAAGGAATGTCATCGCAATACTTCAAGGGGCTTTTCTTTAATAAAAGGGCAATAGGGATCAAACCAATCCACTGAATTTGCATGTTTTCCCCTCACATTGCTGAAAACATCTTTTCAAACCAGCTTCAAACTAGAGCAATTAGGCGGGTAATTGCCCTAGTGTGAACTTAGCCTTAAAAGCTTATTCTATGAAACTAGAGTAATTAGACTTACTTCTTCAGTCTTTTTTTTCTTCACCTCATTGTTCTCATGCATTAGGCTAATGTTGCTGTGCTTGGGTTCACTTCAATGCAAAGAAATGTAGGCCAGGGACAGGAGAATAGAAACGCTTAAATGGATAGGAAGCCCAGCAAACAAATCTGAAACCCAGCTTGTGACAGCAATCATGAAAAACTTCTGCATTCTAATAGGGCTTGTTAAACAGCATTTTAATTAATCTGAAATTTGCAGCATACCTGCTTGTCATTATCCTTTGTAAGGACTAGTTTATATTCCTAAAATAGATATAGAAAATACTTCATGTTTGCCAGATTATTTAGCAATGCTTGGCTATATCAAATTAATCTTAGTTGCTAACAGGGTAACAGTTTTCGTTGTTTTTTCTTAGCTTTATCATGTTACAATCATTATCCAAAGGGAACATACCAGGTCAAGTGTTAACAATATGTGCATTGCAAAAATAAAAGTTAAGATTTGCCATCTGTTCAAAACAGATAACATTACATCAGATTTTTTAAAAATCACTTTTAATTCTAATACACTTGACTTTGTTTTACTTTATAAAAACTATAGATACATTTTTGCGAAATAAAACTATTATATACAAGAAAAGAATCAGAATTAAAAAGTAAGGCTATGCAGCATACCTTTGGGCGATGTTTGGAGTAGATAAATTAAAGTGTAATTTCTTGGGATGTGTTCCATGGATGTAAATTGAGAGCTGGGGATGGCATGTGTAATATAATACTCATTAAATATTTGTTCAGTTCAGTAGATTGTATGATTAAAACCTGCAATTTTGTTTTCATATTTATATTCAAAGTGTCAGTCAGAAGTGCTGTGTGAATCTTGACTTTCAGGTTTTTGTTTTACCCTCTACCTCCTCCAACTTCCTCCACATTGTTGGTGATATATAATAACTCCTTGAGATTTTATTATTTCCTGCACCAAAGGTCTGGAATTTGTATATGTAAATGGGCCCACATTTACCTACAACGATGTCCACCTTTTCTGTTCAGTGCTGCATGCTGCCCTTTAGTTAGTCTATTTCTTTTTTGCTAGTCTGCCTTTGTTGTTTGCCTGCATAATTGTTTTCCACTGCCTAGTACTGATGACTTGTGGTTTATTTTATTTCTTACTCCTTCAAGAAATGACCACAGCATCCAAATAAAATGCTAAACAAATGAGATATAAAGCCTCTATTTTCAGGAGTATAATTTCAGTTTCTCCAAAATTGAAAAGGAAATATTGGAGAGCGATGAATATTCAGCTATAGTTTATTGATTAGAGTGGAAAGGAGTGCATGTCAGCTCTGAGTTTTGAGCTAAACCATTGCTAGTCTGTGAGAACAGACCACTTCCTTCCAGAGTAAGGAGAAAGAACTGCATTCATTTTCCACAGGAAAACAAAGCTAAAAGGTAGATACACAATAAATTTCAAGCATTCTTTTCTTTTTTAAACAATGTAAGATGGCATGGGAAAAAGAAAGAACTTGGACCTTGAAGTCAGGAAGATTCAAGACACACTTCTGCCATGGATTGGCTGAGAAGATCAGGAGAGATGTGTGTACATCTTCTCTGAGTTTCATTTTTTTCATCTGCTTTATGCAGTCAATTATATCTAAGATTGTAGTGTAGACTAAATGCGATATGCAAAGCCCATTAATAATACCTGCTATGAAATAGTCACAAAATATAGTAATTAAATCTATCACTCCAAATCTAGAATTGATATGGCTGTGAGTTCCTGAAGGCAGGGACCTTGTCATTCATATAATTTCTGGGGCCTGTCACTGTGCCTAATATATAGAAAGAATCGTGCATTTTAATAAGAGGATGGATAAATGAATGAGTAAAGGAATGCATGAATGAATCGTTAGAATGAAAAAGAATCTGGATATAATTGAGTAGATCAAAAAAGATGTAAACACTTTATAATCATTGACTTCTGTTATCTCTGTGATATGCTATAAAATTATTACTGTCATAGAGAGGAAGAGTAGAATGGGAATATTCAGGGATAAGAACCCAAAAAAGCCTGATTCTATTACTCACCAGCTGAGATAACTTGACACAAGTCTAAAGTATTGAAATCCTCACTTGTTAAATGAGGGCAGTGCATCACATGATCCTTAGCATGTCATTTACCCTTTCCTTCTAGAGTCTCATGAAGTCCATCACTTTGAAGGATGCCAAAGTTCATACTAAGAATTTACACTGGGGACTTGAGGGGAAATTAGTCATAATTTTCCTCACTCCCACTCACAAATCTCCAGTCTCAACCTCTTTCATGAACAGATTTTAGCAAACAGATTCACAAGATAAATAAACAAACATGTAGGAAGGCAGAGACATTTTGCATATGGACTTACTTTTAAAGGAAACTGGAAAAATATAATAGAGTATGATTAATTAGCACAGATTCTGAAAAAATAAATGTGTTAATTAATCACTAATTTTGATTATCAAAAGGTTATACTCATATATACAACACAACATAAACCAGAAATTAGAGAGAGAGATTTTGCCACCTAGCTCCTCTTCTATAAAATTATTCCAAGCTCCTAATGCAATTTGCAGGAGATGTATATATATTAGGACGTGGGTGTCATGGTATTCTTTCATATTAAAAGCTTTATAATTATTGTTATATCGTGGTGTCATGAGCTTTTAAAAACTGTTAACTGCATTTTATCCCTCTCAGCATGTAATTACTCAATTACTCTTTCTCAAAACACTTACTTCTTGCTTTTATTGTTTGCGTATTGCTCATGTGATGATGTTACTGAGGAATCAGAGCTTCAAAGACTTTAACTTTCTCATCCAAAGTAAAATAACCTAATTGAACAGCTGTAGAAGAACAAGAAAACAGCATGAGACCAAAAAGAGGTTATGCGGTGAGAAGTTCGAGCTGCCAAATACCAATTCACACCTGTTTTAGGTCTACAGATAACATCAGGGGTGCCACTTAAATGGACTCTGTATACAAATTATCCATTGTTTGGAGTCACTGAAACGAACTACTCTGATCTTTCTTTTTAGCAATTATTCCAGTTAAGTGGATGCACCATTTATCAGGGTACTGATTAGTGGGCTTGCTACTAGACATTGAAGAAAAAGTGTGAGAAATCTCTGAAAGTGAAATTCATACATCCTAAGGTTCCACTCACACTCACTAATGTCTAATGTTATATAGTCAATACCATGAAACATTCCACACACACAAAAGAAAATATTGTAGAAACAAGGGTTAGGTTGATGATTAAAAGTCTACATGAGTGCACTGAGATTTCGAATGTCAACATGAGGAGAGATAACGTTGAGTTGGAACTACCTGCTGTTCTTGGTACAAGATATTTAATACTATAATTTTCAAATTCTAAAAAGCTTGTTCTCTGAAAAAGAAAAGGTCACATTTTCTTGTTTTGCGCCACTGGGGATTGAACTCGCCAGGTAGGCGCTTAGGCCACTGAACTAAATCCCCAGCCCTTGTCTTTTTGAGACAGGGTCCACTATGCCATTCAGGCTGGCCTTAAGCTCACTTTGTAGCCCAGCCTGGTCTCGAACTCACAACAATCCTCCTGTCTCAGCCTGCTGAGTGCTGGGATTATAGGTGCGCACCACCACACCCAGCTAGGTCACATTTTCTTTACTAAACTAACAAATTTACTTGGAAAGCATAAAGTCAACTTACAATGAGTGATTAACACAATACATTAGTGACCTAAACAGATAAAGCTCATTTGTGGCTATACAATTTAGCATTTTAAATTATTAAAGCATGTGTTGGTTTCTGTTCTATGTTAATAAAAATTTTTAAAGATCAAAATTTTCATTTTTTAATTTTACCAGGCAAACTATATTCCATTGCAGGCCAGATTTCCTAAAATAATTCTATCCAAATTGAATGTGTAATGATATATTTTTATCAATAATCGGTACCTTTAAAAAAAGACCGAAAAAAGATAACAAATTCAAATATATGAAAACTGAACTAAATTGTAAAATATAAAATGAAAGTATCACTTTTAAACAAATCTAATCTTTTTATTATAATATTAATGGACCATACTGATTCTGAAAATAAGTCTGAATTTTGAAATGAGTTTTACTAGATATGATAGACAGTCATTGGTAGATTGGTTAAACCATGAGATTGTGGTAAAATGAAAGGGGAATGTTTTTTTGAAAGAGGAATACTTTTTAAAAAAATTTAGACCTATCCTTCAAATATGCCCTGAAATATTGATTACATGTTATGTACATGTGGCAATTCCCCATGAAGACTATGATCATTATGTACTATATGAATAAAAAATAAAAATTGAAAAAAGTTTGCAATAAAAATAGCAGGATATTAAGTAACAAATTACAAATTAACCTTTAACCACATGATGAAATAACTACTCCAGCTTTATAGACATCTACAGCTAAGCAATCTTATCAAATATTGTATGTCTGTCCTCTCTCCAAACTGTTTCCTGTGATAAGTGCTTCTTTCTTTCTTTCTTTCTTTCTTTCTTTCTTTCTTTCTTTCTTTCTTAGGTTTTGGAGCCAAAGTCTTGCTATGTAGTTCAGGCTGATCTTGAACTCACCATGTAGCCCATCCTGGTCTCAAACTTGGAGCAGTCCTCTTCTCTCAGCCTCCCAAATGCTGGAATTACAGGTGTGTGTGCCCACAAGCTTGGCAAAACTATCATTTTCTAAAAGTATTTTTAGAAATAAGTTTGTGTTCACAGTCTTCAACTGTAAAGGGGCAAGAGTTTATTTGCATTCTAACACAATTGCTACCCCAGTGTGAATATTAACAAAAGACAGCTCTTTCGGTTCAGAGATACAGAAAAGCGTACTACTCACAGTGATAGAGTCTGCCACCCAGAGGGCAACAAAAAGAGGGCTGGTAGGGAACAGTTGGTCTCACAAGTGAATTTCAAGAGAGGGAACTTCACTTTAGGCAACCTGAATCTTTTAGGCTGCACTGTAAGCATGCTTGCCCTTGCTCTGGAGGGAAACGCTAATCCTATTTCCAGAGGCAGTGATCAAACTTGTCCTTTGCTACAAGGTGTGATTTTATTACAGTCCCCTGTGGCTCTTCACTATTCAATTATACTGGAAAAGATAGTCCTGAGCAATAGCAATTCAGCTATTGATTCTTTTGCTTATAAAATGTACAGAAACACAAGTGAACCATAAAAAAAAATCTTGATTCACTAGTGAAAATGAAAGCAAGTGACTCTGTTAGAGGCATGTGCTTTAATCTTCTCTAATTTATTACTTTAAAAAATCATATATGCAAACTTCAGGATTCTCATTAGGAATACATTATTTGTTGTGGATCTTAAAGTAAATCTTCATATAAATTGTCTCAGAGCTTAATGATTGAAAATTGTCATCATGAGACACGTGCACATTTTGAGTGGACACTTTTATATGCAAAATTGGCTTACATCCCTGGAGGCTGAGGAAATTGTGACATGTATGAGAATCCTTAAGCTTAATGCCATATTTAGGCAGCAATCATTTCTTTTTTAAGGAGAGTTGATTTAATGAGTTTTACCACACCTGCCAATCAGTTCCAACCACTAGTCAATTAGGTAGTAAGACAATGTAATATGTTAAAAAATAATGATGATCGACTTGATTTGAGTGATTTGATTTTACTCTCGTCACTGTCCTTCAAATGGGTTACGCATTATAATTAGCCAAATAACTAACATTTGCCATATTTATTTCTATGAAAATGATTAGGAACCACCATGGAAATGACAAAGATCTAAAAAGAACGTTTGTTTTTGGAAACAGACTTCAAGTTGAGTCACAACTCTGAACAAGTAGAAACATGGTAGTAAATGTCCTGGGGTATTTTGTTACTATAATAACTGCTTCACAGTGCTACAAAAAATTGTTAAATAATATTTTCCAAATGCCTGATATGTTAGATGGCAGCTAAAATTCTCTATATTGTCCTTCTTTCATTTGTCTTTGCTTTCCTGCATCTTTAGTTGATCCATGATCTTCATGTTTTTTGCTAATATTACAAGCATGCAGTCTTTACGGTTTGAGTTTTAACTTTCTGTAAAGCTATTTTATGCTACTTCGATAATGCAGTTTACTTCAAGATGATCTTGCATTTGTTCGTCATACAACAAACATTGGATTACAGTAAATGTAATTAAAAACCAGAAAAACTAAAGAGCAGTGAGGGAAACAGACACAAAATTTTAGTGTCAGAAATTACAACTAAAGTTACTTAAATTGAACAAAGAAAGAAGAAAAATGAGAGTAGAGATGAAGAAAATAGAAAGAGTGAAAGAAGCAGCTCCTGTGAAAGAAACAGAGAACATAGTATAAAGGAAACAGTATCAGACTAAAACCAAGTTTTGGGTCTTGTTCTTCTTCTTGTTCCTGTAAGCTAATCAAATCACTCAAATCAAGTCGATCATCATTATTTTTTAACATATTACATATTGCAAGGCTAAAAATCATGGTGAGATTAGAGAACCTCCAAAAATTACCTTAAGGATTATAGTCTTTCATTATTTTTAAAAAGTGTATACAGCTAACTACTGGAGTCTATGATATTTACAACTAAATTTAAAATATAGTGGAAGGTAAATTTTACAATTTGTAATTCTAAAGTTCCTGTAAGCTATATCAGTAATGGGATTTGCAGTTTCAGAAGTTTGTCAGTGCTGATGCTAATAAGGCTGTTTTTTTCCACATAAAATGATTCTCTTCAAAGCATACCTGATCAGCTATAATAGAATGGTCAGAGTACTTAGGAGAACTTGCCAGAGACTTTGCCAGACCAAACTTTACATGAAGTATTTGGTAAAACACACATTCCACACCAATGCAGTCATTCTTGAAGTTCTCCCTTCGCATCACAGCTCTACAGAGATTCTGTTAGACAGTTAATTGAACAAGGAATATAAGTACAAATATGGCTAAATGCAAAATGAAAACTGTCTGGGAATCAAAGTGGAAAATATTTGCTTTTCTGAAAGCTAAAAGTTATAGAATTAAAAAGACAGGTCAGAAAAGACTACTTCAATTTTGTACTCTGAAGTTTTATTTCCTGAGTTTAAAAGAACTATTGCTCATTAGACACAGAAGACCTAAACTTTTAAATTTTAAAATAAGAATATGAGTGCTTATTTTATATCATATATTTTCATCACTGGAATGTTGAGAAAGACTTTTGTCTGTTCATTGTTTGCTACAAGAATGAATCCTGTGCTGTATTTCCAACGTCTAAAATAGTGTGTTGGTGCTATAATAGAAGGAGGTAGACATTTGCTAAATGGATGTATATCTTCATGACAATCCTATGAAATTCATACCATCGCTTATGTTTTACTGTAGAAGGACTTGAAAAATAGGAAGTTCAGATAGTTTATTGAAGTTACCTAATTCACAAAGTTGGAATTTGAATTTTTGCTTTTATATTCCAAAATCTTTTCTTTCCCTTTATACTTGGGGAATTTCTAATGAAATCAACTTACCAAAGTCAAGGTACCAAAAATAATCCAAAAAAGCATCATATCATTTATTAAACATGTACTATGTATTGAATAGTTTTGAATTCCATGTTTACATCATTATATTTAATTTTTGTGGTAACTCTATTAGGTTGAATGTCTGGTTTAATGATGTAAATTCTAAAACTAGGCAGCCTAGATTTAAATTCTGGCTTTTATTCCTACCAGTCCTGAGAACTCACATAAGCTGTTTAAATTCATGCATTGACTTCTTCACAGTGATGTGATGTATGAGAGACTACATTAGTCGAAATATGTAGATCATATGATACAGTGTGTGGCAACAAATTGTGGTAATACATTTTAGTTTCTACCCAAGAACATTCAAGCATGGTAAATTAACCTTTTGGTTAATGTTTGTAATGCCGGTAGTAAAAAACCAACAAATATCACACTTTGCTAGAGTATTGGGATAGTTGGGAAATAACATGAAAAAGTACAGACTGATTCAGCATCTTTGATCACATTTAAGACACTATATTAAGATTTGTGCCAATTTCACAGGTTCCGTTTTAAAATAAAAAAGAAATTAAAAAAAAAACAAAACCTTCCACCCCCAGAGCAGCTAGTTGTGGTAGTAAGATTCATATTAATTTAGAGGATATTAAAATCTCAAATATTATGCTGTTTATAGTCAATGAGATATGGTAGATAAGAGGTCCAATTTTTACTCTTATGACTGCCTAAAGGATTTTGAAGAATGCAAAATTTATCTGTGAGCTAATTAATTTAATAAAACTGAGTCCTACAATTAGACTCTATTTTTTCAGGTAAATACAGGCATTATTGGGTTACTAAAAAAGCTGTTCTTTTCAGAATATAATTTTCATGCTTTCAAAGGATTAGTTAATAAAGACAGGTGGGGAAAAGGCCATCTCCCTAAAAGAAGGAGAAAGGAAGTATCTGGACTCTGGGCACTCGGGTTCTCCTTCCACATACCAATCAGAGTTCACTGCCCCTGTTGAAGAGGTTGGGATTGTTAACATTAGTAAGTACTATTCCCTCAAATGAAGAATTCTCAGGAGCAGGGTAAATCTCTTATTGCGTGGCACAGCAAGTATCAAGTATAAGTTTATCTGACTTCAGCACAATATCTTTATCCATGTGCTAAGCACATTTAAAAAACAGAAAGAATGGCATATGTTAAAGAATACATTTCTGAAAATTAAACCTCAGAATGCACTGTGACTTATGCAAAATGCTAAAGGTTCAGAGAATCACGCGAATTTACATAGAGAACCAACTCTGAAAACGAACTATTCAGGTATAAACGATAACCACTGATAGATTAGAGTCCTTATTTATTAAAAGTAATTATGCTTAAATGAGCTCAAATTTTCACATGCAAAAGAATCACACCTGAGATTAATAAAATATATTTAGTATTTAGTCAAAGTATTTCCAAGACTGATATTGTGTATTCCTATAAAAGAGAATGAGTTCAGAAATGAACGAAAGGTAAATGTTGACTTTTCTAAAAGGTAGGAAAAGAATGAGTTAGTAAAATGGATAACAATTAATGGCAAAATGGCACCGCAGGTTCCCAGATGGATACTATGTGAACTCTTCAGGAAAAGAGGCATGATTACTTATATCCAGCATAGATTTTATTAGAGTTAATTATTCAAACTCTCCTCTGTGTTCTATGCCAAATAATTATGTTTTCAGAGTCATTTTCATTACTTGTCAACACTGTCATCTCTTTCTATCTGAAAGCTCCTTTCCTTCATGTACTTGGAACTATGACTCTAAAAACTTCCTCTCAGATCCACTACACTGTAAGAGTTCGGGAGCCATTAGCAATCTGCTAGTAGGGAAGCAGATTTGACTGACCTCACCAGATGTCATCCATTTTGGCCCACTGTTGCTTATCTACTGAAGTCATGCTGTCTTCTGAAGATTCCCAAGCAAAGACAGCATGATAATGGTGCAACAAAGGCCTATGCTTATAGAAGTTGAGCATCTTCTGGGAACCTTTGTCTTAAGAATTTCCCTGTGTTCTGACCAGGGTTTCCTTAGGAGCAGAACGGAATCTCAAACTCGATCTGACTATTGTCTTTCCTTTCATCTCTTTTGCTAGAGGTTTTAGATTGGGATTTTGTGTTGAATGTCCTTATTTATCCATTTCTTTGCCTTTCCATTTCCTTTTCCTTTTTCCTTTCATATTTATTTCCCTCAATAAAGCTTTTATCTGTTTAACATGGCGACATTAACAGAAAGAATCATTACTTGGAAATGTAAAGCTCTTTCTCTGGTAAAATTATGCACTTATAGCCCTTCTTTTTTTCCTTCATAATTCCTTGCACCATGTATATAGTATATTCCTTCATTCTTTTAATATTGCAATTTGTGTGCATCTTGATTTGACTAATAAAGTGTGGTAAGAACTGACTGTTTACTAGTTAGGACAGAACTCATAAAGCACTGAGTTTTTCTCCTCACCTTCTTGTGGTGGTGTCACTCTTCATGAAAGAACTTGCCCTAGCTTACTCAGAACTAAGGAAAAGGAAAATTTATATGGAATAGTCCTGATTCAAATCCAAAGTCTTGAGCCAAGCATAATCAATGCACATCTAAAACAGAGATCCATGAGGAAATAAGTGAAAGAAAACTGAATGTTTATCGTTTAAACTTCTCATTTTTTAGGTTGCTATACTATGCAAAATTACTTTAAAAACCCAATTTAACTCTAGGTCAAAGATTCTTATATTTAAAACTGTTGACTTTTTAAGAAGGGAGCTCTTCTATGAATTGCAGAAAGTTACCTGCATCCTTGACATTCTCTCACTAGATGCTACTACTAATATTCTCCTCTTCAGTGATGTCAACTGAATATGTTCCTTGAATGCCAAATGTTTAATGGATGGGAAGTAAAATAATTAATAATTGAAAACCATCATTCTTCACTCTATTACCTGATACTGTTGTTAAAGCTTGAAAATTATACAGTAGGTACTATGGTTTAAATTTTTGTGTTTTACTAAGGAATATCTTCTAATGCCTTGATCTTGGATTCTTTGGGCTCCAGAACTATAAGCAATAAATATCTATTGGTTATAGCTCATTCAGATTAACTCTTTTGCTGTAGTAACTTGAATTGTTCAAGAGAGTTATTGATCAAAGCTGATTTTCCTAGCGCTGTGAAGATTCTTGATACAGCGTTCACTTTAATTTGAGGAAGAGGAGTTTAAGTAAATCAAATCACCCATAGTATTTCTCACTTGTTAGTATCTGTGGTACCCAGAAAAGTAGAAGTATGTGGATAGTGTGAAGGTAGAAGTGAGAGTAGGGGCAGAAAGAAGAAAACAAGAAGAATGAACAACTCTTACTTTTCATTCTTTTGTGGTAGTATTTATTAGATCAATTTCCCTGTAAAGCATTTACTCAAATGAACATAGCTAGGGAAAAATACATAAACACAACTGAGGCTAAAAAGCAACGTGGGAAAACTCAATCCACTCATAGCATTATACAGACAAAAGTTGGAGTTCAGGGTTTTCCTTCTGGAAAATCCTTCTACTTAGTAATGTAGAAAGGTCATGGTTTTTTAACATAAGAACAAATTTAAGATGGGCCAACTTCAATTGTAATGATAATCTGTCTTTGCATATTATTTGATATCTAGAGCAAACAAGTTATATGTGGGGAAAAGAATGACATCCATAGCATTATGGTTTTTTAAATTAAATTGTTAACAGTCAATAGAAATTACAGGACCAAGTAAACATATGAGAAACACCAAGCAATTTAAACCAGAAAATTAAATACTGGTCTTTAAAATAACTATGATTAATACATTTTAAAAAATAGATTAAAAGAAAGCAAATTCTTTCTGAATCTGGACTTTATTAAACTAAAACAGTGGGAGTAGAAAATTGCAAAATAAATTAACTGTGGATAGAATTTAACAGTAGCTTTGGCAGAGAAAAATCCAGTAATTAATGATCATAATGTGTTCCCCAAAATTCATGTGCTAAGGAATTGACCTATGACAAATTTTGGGAGTGTAGACTTTTGGGTGGTGTATAAATCATAAACCTTTTGCTTTTATAAATGTATTCAGGTCTGTTTTAATACGCTTTATGCTGCTAGTAACACAATATCATCCATCTGGGACATTAAGTTTGTTTATGGTCCTAGTACAGTATCTATGATCTACATCTTGAGATGGTTTTCTTGTAGACACAGTTTCAAAACATGGTTAGAGAAAAGGATGGCATAAGAGACCTACAGAAACTTATTTTTATACCAGACCTATTCTCCAGACAATCTGTTAACTCACTAAGTCATTAACCACATGAATAGATTAATCTACTCGTGAGAAGAGCTCCAAACCCCTCTTCAAGTTCTCCCTTGGTCACAACTCTTATTGTTTTGTAATGAGGACTAAAATTCTATGTGAGTTTCAAAGGGGAAACACAATATCCAAAGATTATCATTTACATAAAAAAATTACAAAATAGTTTGACAGAATTTTGAGTCTTTCTCATCCTGTTGCCTGTCCTATGAGGACCTAAGTTCCTTCACTTTGGAGGACACATTATTCAAGGTGGCATCATAGAAGCAGACAGTGACTCTTACCAGAGACCATGGTCTGGATCTTGAACTTCCCATCCTATAGAGCTGGGAGAAGTAAATTTCTGCTCTTCCTAAATGACCCAGCCTGGAGTATTTAGACTGTGATCAATTGGAAGATAAATGAGTTAAAAAAATTTTTTGAAACTCAAAAAAGACCAAAGATTGAAAAGTGCTGAAAGAAGATTAGTGGCATGTAGGACAAAATAACATTTTTAACCTTCCATGAACTTTCAATCCTTCTGTAAGAGATATGAGAAAATAGCGAAGAAAAATATTTTTAATAGGAATTGACTAAAAAAATTTACACTGACTAAAGATGCCAAAGGGACAGCTATGAAGTTATATATCTATGGACACAGCATAGTAAACTGACTAATAAATCCAGAGAAAAGAATATCAATGAGAAACAGAGAAACACAAAGCACGTTTAAGAAAACAATTTAAGCAAGAGAATACAATGAAAGTTTCACTTTAAAGGCCCAGGAAAACTAATTTCCAACAAAAACTCAACCAAAGTCTTCAAAAAGTGAGATATTTTTGGTTTTTTATAAATAAAAAAGATAGACAATCGTTTGCTATCAGGCCAAAGGTAATGAAATTCTATGAAAGTTCTTCAGACAAAATAAGAATGATGGAAACATGGACTCATAAGACAGCAAAAGTAAGCAAGAAAGGAAGCCAAGAAGTGACCTTTGCAACTTATTTCTGCCCTTTTTAACATTCTATCTAGGCTACTAAATTTAGGGTAGTGCCAAAGCAATCAGTGGACTAGTTTAGTAATCACATACCCTTCATCCCAGCATCACACACTTCAGATCCAGCCACCTCTGAAAAAGTCCCACCTATGACCACATGAAGCTGTAGGGAGACATCCAGGCACAAGCCGTAACAGCATCCTAGCACAACGATGTCTTAAGGGTATTCAGCTGTCATGACAGTGATAAGTTGTTAAAGACAACATGCTGCCAAGAGAAAGTCATACAAGAGCAATAGAAAAATAAAATAATGCAAGCAACAAAAATAAACATGGAAGACATGAAGCAAATGGAAAACAATGATCAAGGCACAATACTTTAAACCAAATGTACCAGCAATTCAAATAAATGGAAAATATCAAAATAAACTCAGTAATCCAAGTCAGAAACAGTATTTTATAAACAGGGGGAAAAAAGATGACTTATTTGCTTCTTTAATTCATGAAAATATCAACATAAGGTTAGGCTGGAAATAAAGAATGAGGAAAACATAACATGAAAACTTAACCCAAAATGTGTTGCTGGAACTATAATAATTTTAAAACAAGTAAGAGCATTAGTAAATGTAAAGAGGATTATTTTATGATAATAAAAGGAAAAATGCAACAAAAATGAGCCCAAGGCCAGCCTGAACTGCGTAACAAGACCCTGTCTCAAAAAGCCAAAAAAAAAAAAAAAGAAAAAGTCTGTTATTACCATTCCCTTATCTATCACTTAAGCATATTTAATTTGATTCACTAATCAACTTATTTACTTTGCACCTTTTCTTGGATCTGCTTTTTTCTACCTGCTTTATCTCTTCTAGTAGTTCTGGGATCCAGAGCATTAGATTGACTGAAATAGTGTTCTAGATCCAGTTTTTAACATACTCAGTGCTGTATTACAGAACAGATAGCAGTTGCCCAGCTTTAGGTTCATAGAAGGAACTACAAAACTTGGAAGATGAGATATAAAATCACTTTCAGTTTTGACTGGAATTTGATGCTTAATCTGTTATTTTCTCGTCTTCTCTAGAAATGAATGACAGTGGGAAACTTAATACCAGGGTATTAGTATAGCAGTGTGACTAACTGCTTCAACAAACATACCCTAAACTGCATAATGGCTTAAGCACATGAGTTTATATGTCTTTCATTTAAGACTCCAAGATTGTCACCGATCTGCTTTGGAGGAGGTATTTGTACAACTCTGCAGGGCCTCAGACTGACTAAGGTCCTGAGGACTTTGACATGTGTTTTCCAAGGTCACATGAAAGTGAAATCCATTGAAAGAATTCTATGAAATTCATAGTATGGAAGAGTAGATGTGGGTGATTATATGGGCATAGTCTGGAAATAATGGTCATCAATTTTTCTGACTATTCATTGGCAAGAACTCATTGCATAGTTTCGCCTCAGGGAATTGTGGTCAAGTTCAGTTTCTAGGAAGAGGGAAAAACATAGATTTTGGTAAACAGCCAGCAATTTTCACCAGAATTAGGAAGCGTGATGCTTTTGTAAGTTTCAGGTACCAATCATTGGTAGATTTTAACAATATCAGTTACTAGGATCTTTCGCAGGGGTAGCATCCTACCTTGGAGTTTTTCAGGCATATGCTGCCTATGGTACAAGACGAAACACCTCACAAAGAAGAGATCAACTAAGCCAAAGTCACAGACTAGATAGAGCCACTTATTTATTTCAGAAACCAGCAGTGCAATTAGAATCAAGAAATAACCATTTTCATGAAACCATCAGAGCACAAATTATAGCAACTGGGAGATTATTTCAGGATTGGAGGGAATTGTAGACATGAAGTTCATTATTTGTAAACCCTTCTATCTGCGGAAATAGATAATGACATATGCACTATTATAAGCATGGCTGGAGCTGCCACACAGCCAACTTAACCTCTAGTTCTCAGCTGGATTTACATTAAAGTTGGAGACTGCTGACGCTCCGTATAATGACCCTTTACTTTTTCTACTTGTTTCCATTTCAGTAGTTACCATTTTGTCTTGGCTCTCATAACTTCACACATGGGTTATTTCAACAGATTCCTAGCTCTTTTCTCTCAATTCAGTTTCATGCCAATCTATTCTTCATAGTGCTTACAAAATTAATCTTCCTGAAACACTGGTTCATCACATCTCTTTCCTTTTCCAGAATGACTCCGTGCCCAGTTACTTTCTGAAGCAGACATCAGACCATCCACTTTTTCTTTTAAATTCTGCCTTCATCATCCTAATGAGGCTTTAGGGACCCTTATCATAGACTTATAACCTTACATCTCTTCATTCAACATATTCCTTCATAACTCTGCCACTCTTTCTTTTTATCCAGGGCTACCCTCTTCAACTATAATACATTCTTTCTTCAAGGAGTAACCAAATATCAAAACCTTTAAAATCCTGTCCTTATTGCCCACTGAGCAACTCTTAAGAGATGTATACTCTTGATTTACATAAAACTTCACAGGTGGTTTCAAATTTACAAACCGGGCTTTGCTCATTGACACAGGCTGGAAGAAATACAGACATCCCTGTGATTCCCCTAAACAAATAACATGCTTTCTAACTCTCTTGTTGCCCTCAGAGTACACAGGATGAGATAATACATGCAGAGATAATTTGACCTACATTGTTCCTTACTTATACAGAGGTATTTTTATTTTGATCACACTTTAAAGATTAAGACTTGCCTTTCAAAGATGCATATTATAGCATGTACCTGAGTCAAGAAAGGTTCTGACAAAAGTACGTGCCACTGATATCCTATAAACTTCATGAGAACAAACCAGAAATTTGGCTGTGAGATTTCTAGCAGTCACCTAGTAAAGGAAATTCTGCATGGAAGAAAACTGATTTATCAGGAGTACTACATCTAATCCATAGTCCATATGGTAAATATAGCTCTATCCATAACCATACAACCATTCTTAGATAAATATTTTAAGACTGTTTTCACTCTTCGACTTCTGATTCATGGAGTGGAATTGATTAGGACAGATGAATGTTAAAATAAATGGAACAAACTAACACATTAGTGAAGCCCTTGGTGCATCTGTGGATGACTGACATGTTGGATAGCAAACTGAATGGGGGAGACCCGTATCTCCAGTTCTTTTGGTTCAGTGCAGACTCTTCAGCCTTCCAACCCAGACTCTGTGAGTTTCTAACACAGACTCATACCTGACTCTGTAGTGAGTGTGAGGTCTTTAACCTTGAACCGGGTCCTCTGGCTCTCTAGCATGCAGATGGCCATTTTGCATTTTTCTACCTCTGATTTGGCAGAAGGCTACTGTGATTTTCTACTTCTGATCCTGTGAACCTACCTAGTAAATATTTTTGTAAAATTATATATAGTAAATCATAACTAACACGCTAACTAAACATGGTTAATGAAAGTTGGAGCTTGTTTTGGGGCTTGTTTAGTTACAAGCAAAGATGTGAAGGCATGGTCTAAAATGAATGGGTATGAAAAAGTGAAGGCTACTACACACTGATAAAACCAACTGACTTTCTTGGGTGAAAATTTGGTCAGGAAATGTTGTATACCTGATACCGTAATGAGAAGTTTGCAGTTATGAGAAAAATGGAAGCATTATTTGCTACCTTGAATTCAAAGTCTGCTCTATTAGGAAACTGTTTGGAGTAAAGTGTGATATGGGACCAGCTGAGGGCGATAGATTATAAAATAGTGCCCAAAAGACAACAGGAGGCTCAGATACACAAGTGCATGCCTAGCTATTGAGAACTCTAGAATGCAATAGGCTAAATAGTTAAATAATTGCAAAAAGACTTTTATGGGAATTTATATAGTTATTATTATTATATAGTAAACATACTTATTTTATGTGTAGTCATTTTGAGGTCTTTGTTCAACATGATTTTTTTTCTTGTGTATGTTCTTATTTTTGAATATGAGCTTATGATCTCTGTAAGTAAAATTTTGAATATTTTTATGGTCTGAATAAGACATTGAGTGAAATATAATTTTTTACTATGACAACTTGCATGAACTGTTCTTAAAACATGACCATTAAATGAGAATGCATGGAACAAATGAAAGTGTGATTGCATCTTCAGGAAAGAGTGATGGAAATATTGGATATCCATATGTGGAAGAATTATCCTGAGCTTCTATCTCTCCATATCTATAAAAATTAATTCAAAATCTATTGAAGATTTAAATATAAGACCAGAAATTATAAAATAAAAGAAAACACAAGGGATATACTTCAAAACATTTGTATAGACAATAATTCTTTTTTTGGGTGAGTCCAAATGCATAGGCAACAAAAAGCAATACTAGATGAGTGATTTTGTATTAATCTATGATGTTTCTATACAACCAATAGTGTGATCAACAAAGGAACAAGATAGTCTGAAGAATGGGAGGTAATAATTGAAAATTATTCATACAAAAGGGATTAACATATGGACTATACTAGTAAATTAAAAAACTCAACAACAAAAAGATAAGTAATTCAATTAAAATAAGCAAACTACCAGTACCCCTTAAAAATAATAGAATAAAATAAAATGAAATGAGCATACAATCTGAATAGACATTTTTCTAAGGAAGATATGCAAATAGTCAAAAATGTATATGGACAAAATGCTCAATATCACTAATTATCAGGAATATGCAAATGCAAATCACAATAAGGTATCTTACTCCAGTTAAAATGGGGATTATCAAAAAGGAAAAAGAAATGGTGCAATGGATGGGGAGAAATAGAAACTGTTATATAGTGTCGGTGGAATATTACTTAGTTGAGCTCTTATAGTAAACAGTATGGTGATTCCTCAAAAAACTAAAAATATATTTATCATGTGATTCAACAATCTCACAGGAAGGTATAGGACCAAGAAAAATACATTTATCATATCAAAGAGGTAACTGCACACCAGTGTCTATTGCATTACTATTCACAACAGCTTGTGTACACAAGCAACTGAAATGTCTATCCACAGATGAATAAAAAAATGTACTGTAAATATACAATGGAAAGTTATTCAGCCATAAAAGGTATGAACTCTGTAATTTGCAGTAAAATTGATGGAACTAGAGGGCGTTACATTAAGTCAAATGAGGCAGAGGATAGAAATACAAATGTTGCTTGTTCTTGCTCACATTGGGAGACTAAAAATGTTGATCTCATAAAAGAATAGGAAAATAATGATCACCAGAGGCTAGGGCAGGTACTGGATGGGTGCTGGAATGTGAGAAGGTTGGACAAAGAGTATCAAATATGTTGGTTGGTAAGAGGAATAAATTCTATTGCTCTCCAGTGCAGAAGGGTAACTTGATTTCCAACTTATTATATATTCTATGAAGAATTGGAAAAAAGGAGCATGCAGATTTCCAACACAAAGAAATGATAAATGTTTAATTATATTCTGCCCTGATTTGATCACACACACAGTATACATATACTGAATTACTATACTCTCTGTACTCCATAAATATGTGCAATTATTAGGCATCAGTTATTTTTTAAAAATTCTATGCATTATAAGTAACTGTATTGTAAAGAATAGGCTTTATGTTGGACCTTTGTTTCTAAAAAATATACTCTTAGCTTTGCTATCTTTACAAGTTACTTCCTCACATAACTGAAATAAACTTTTATAGCACAGAACTAGAACTACAAATTCCAGTTGATGTAGTAAACTTTCACTTAAATAACACAGGTTGGAAATCATTTATTTCTAGTTTATTCATCATTGAATGTGTTCAAAGTAACTGAAATCTTGACTGAACTAGACTGTGTCATACTCCGGAAGCTGAGAGGATTCTGCTGTGAAACCCATCCATATTTTGAGCAAAGTATTATGGTTTTTATAAGGGCAGTTTCATCATAAAATTGGCATGAAATTATCGAGCAGTCTTTGCTAACTGGTTTTTGTGATCAAAACATACATGAACTCTAGGATTGTCTGACACGTTCAATAAAAAATTAAAATTTGATTTTAAACATCTCCATACTTAGTATTAAAAATTATTTTTGTGCAAAGAGAAGGTAATGTTTTCAAATTTAGAATTTTCTTCCTAAACTTCTTAATAAATCTAATTTATCTCATATCTGCCTAGGAAAAGAGATTACCTTAATATTTATCTCTTGGATTTGTGTACCATTTTACAGATTAGTACCTTTCTGAGTCTGTTTGGATTTTGATAATGAAATGTCATAGAATGCTATAAACAGTAGAAATTTACTTCTCAAAGTTCTGGAAGACAGAAAGTCCAAGATCCAAGGAAAGATGTACTCAGTGTCTGGTGAGGGCCTGTTTCCTTCTTCATAGATGGCTCTTTCTGTCTGTTTTCTCATAGTGTAGGACAAAGACAGTTCTCTAGGCTTTTTCATTACAGGGCATTAATTTAAGAGGGCTCCAGCCTCATGACCTAACCACCTCCCAGTTGCTCCACTTCCAAATGCCATTATATTGGAGATTAGATTTTAACACATGGTTTTAGAACATAGCAGTACTTACATGCCAGTAGGGATTCAAAAAGTCCACAGGTAGGGGAATAAATATTATAGACATTTTTCTTTAAGGTTCTTTGTGTCTCCCCAAATCATAAAGAATGATGGGTTGCAAAGCTGGGAGGTTTAGTGTAGAAACAATTACTGTATTCATTACCACTGAAAGCAATATGGACTGCCTCTGAACTATATGCTTTTTAGTATTTTAGATTCATTTTTAACTTCATGGATAGAATTTCCTTTATAGAACCCTAGATTGTCCTAAAGGTATAATTCCATGTTTAGATAAGAGAATTTTGCTTTCTAGGCAACGCTGATCATCAAAGATGAATGGGCTTGTATTTATTAATTTGGTCATGGATAGAGTCTGTTATATCTGCATAGTCAATTTTAAATATGAATTATATATATATATGTATATATATAGAGAGAAACATTATCAAACTTCCTTTCCATTGATCTGAAAGATTTAACATTGAATTACAAAGTGGATTTTGATATTTGATTTTAAATCCACAGAGCAAAGTTTTCTATTTCAGAGCCATTCCAACGAGTGAGGCCCACTCCAGTGCTGACCACCAGGTGGCGGATAAAATACTTCTCATGTTAGTTGCCCCCCCCAAAATCTTTTTTCTTTTTACATGTTTCTTTCAGTGTGATACTATCATTAAAACTTTAGAATGCTGGCTAGTTATACCTTGGTCATTGCTTTTAGACTTCATAGAACAGTTATTTGGAACACTGGTCCATATGCAAACTTCATATTGTCATTTCACAAGATTAAATTTTAAAAAGGGACTTTGTAAAAACCATTTCAGGCCTCGGCTGTTTGATTGTGTTGGAGCACAACCAACCATACGGTCATTTCTAAGGTTGGTCACTGGGTACCTCAGAACCTTCCAGTGTGAAGAGGGGCTCAAAGGAGAGAAATTCACAAAGAATTGTTGAGGGAGAGAAGGACTGACAAGGATTTCTGCAACATGTTCTCCCATCCTTAGTAACAGCCAGTTTTCTCGAACATGAAAATAGTTTCCAAGAAGCAACTTTGTTGCTTTTCCTTACAATTAGGGAAAAGGAGGCAGTGGTGTTCAAATGATGCTTGACAGCCTGGGTAACAGCACCAACCATCTGTGCTGTAGCAGCACTGTTTGTATTTTTAATGTTTACACATACAGCAAAGATAATTAAAAATAACTATAATTAAAAATGATTACAACAAATTACTTTTCCCTCAACAGTAATATGTGTCTGTAACTTATAAGTTACTTACCAAAGTAACCTTTATGGAGTTTAACAAGAAAATATTAGAATTCCTGCCTTGTTTCTGAAAGTTTATAGATTTGGGGGAGGGAAGATTTTCCCAACCATGAAACCATTTCACTTATTGTATTTCACTCTTAATAGTGTAGGAAGTGTTTCTGTATTAATAATACAGAGTATTTTTTGGAAGGGAAATTAAATTCAGTTTTTTTCCCCTCCAAAAACATAAAGTAAAAAAACTGGACTAGGGGGTGGGGGACTGAGTGTTTGTGAGAGAAATCTTTAAATATGCACCCTGAGTTCTCCCTCCACAGTACTCCATTATTATTGCAATTCTCATTTTTTTCAAGATGTTCCAAGAAATGTGCAGAGATCATGGACTTCATAAACAGTATTCTTTTTGGTCAATTACTTTGGAATCTTGAGATATTCTCAAACCCTTGTGTAATTAGGGTGGTTATTAACTAAAATTAAGTAGATTATGCTGGGGGAAGGGTAGGGAAGCTGATATAATCTTGTAGAAGAGCTGGAGATTTATTGAGGAAATACACTACCTGGGGGAAGGGCATGGCTTTGGAAACCAACCTCAATTCAAATTCCACATCCAGTATTTTTTTTAGGGTAGAGATAATGTCACTCATGCCTCATTTTCTTCATCTGTACCACAGGAACTATAATAATAATCTACAATAATCCATAATAATCTATTTCAAGTTTCAGTGAGGATAAAGGAAGTTGATATATATATATATATATATATATAATATATGTCAGATATATATACATATATATATACATTTGCAGATAAACAAGATTTAGTAGTGACTGTTATTAAAACTTTAGCAGTGATTATTAAATAAATTAAATTTAACAGACATTTTTAAAGCTGGTTGCCTATGAAAAACTTATGGCCAAGTTTATGATTTTATACCCTCAGATCCTTGACAGTTACCAAATTCATTTTATTGCTGATAAAGGAGACCATGTAAGTATATCCTAGTTCAAATTCAGGAAATGGGGTCTCCATGCCTTTTGGATTCTGATATGAGAACTACAAGAGGGGAGATCCTGAGGGAGGCTGGAAAACAAATGAACATTTTTATATTACATTTTTTACAGTTTTAACATAAATTTTGTTATTTATTTATTTCTTTGTTTGTTAGTACATGTTTGTTGTACATAATGTTTAATGCTTTAAATTCAGTTTTTTATTAAGGAACTAATGGGATTAGAAATCTCATAGACAAGGAAAGTTTAAACCATTTTAAAATTTAGAAAATATCATACTGTGCAATGACTCCCTGACTCCGGTGACCTTCCTTCGAGGTTTCCTGAAGTTTCTAGAAAGGCCCTCTTGTATGCTCTGGGGTACATCTACTTTATGATATTCACACAGTGTTGTATTGTTTCACACCTCCTGGACTCTAGGAGAATTTTCTCTCTGCTGTTTCTCTACGGTCCCCACAAGACACAACAGTTTGCTGTTGGAAGCAGGACTGACCCTCCAGGTTACTAACACTCTATTCCAAGCATAATTGTGCTTCAAAATATTAAGATAAATTTTTTTGTTGTTTTCCTTAATTTTTTCCTAAGACCCAAGAAAGCATCCAGGGACTAAGAATGGACACAAATAATAACACTTCTGTTTTTTTTTTTTTCTTTTTTCCAGAATCTTGATTTTTTTTTTTCCAATTGCTAAATCTTTGTTACAAACTTCTTCAAAATTATCAAGAAAGTTCCTTCATCTCCAAGAGTATGTTTTCTCCTAGAAAGTTTCCTTGCTATTCACCTTTTCTTGAAAATGGGGATCTGTGAGTCTACCCCTGTGTTAGCCAGCCATGCTCATATATGTCTGGATCCCTGCAGAAGTCACAGGTAAAGACTTTTCCAGAAGCTTCTTAATTCCCCATAAATCAGTTTCCTTTAGACAAGAAACACCAGTCCATTCAAGATGCCAGACATACTATTAAACACATGACCAGTCAAAGAAAATTTCATAACATATTTTAGTTACAGATATTCCATCTTTTAACTTTTTTGACAATGTAGAATTGAGCTATTCACAAAATGATTCAAGCTGCAGTGCCTTCAGATCATTTTGAATATTCTCCTTTTAATCTTCTAATGAACATTTATTTTATTTCTCTTCTTTTAATCTCATCTTCCTTCTACATACATTTTTTCCCCTCTCAAGTTTGGCTACTTTTATGGGAAAGTAGATTAGAAAATTAGCTTGCTATTTTTCATTCAATTATATAAATCAGAATACTCCTTGAAGCCTCATTTTTAACAAATTTTAGTGTCTGCTTTTATTTAAGATGTGGAAATTATATACTACTATGATTAATAATACTACAGATAATATAAGTTATAGAATAAAATATTTTAAATCAGATAAATATCATATATTAGTGCTTATCACTCTGTAATACTCTTGGGTTTAATGTGAACTCAGATAATTTCCACATTTATAACACTGGTAAAATAATGGGATATAACAAAGCAAAAGGAAAAGAATGCATTCAATACTTACTAGTATGTGATGATACATACATAAGTTATAGACATTAGAAGTTCCTTCACTTTCTCCAGGGAAATATGTAGAGAAGGGACTCTAGGAAGTGTTGGTTATGATTCATTCTCTGATAGCTAAGGAGTAATGTTGTCACTGAAATGGGAAAATCTAGTGAAACAAAGACATGGATTGCCACAGGAATTTGGACAAATTACAGATACCTATTTCATTTTCTGAGAAAATAAAAACATTGTATTAATAAATGAAACCTATTTTTATGCTTACATTTGCCAATTATAATTGTTACATATCAGAACACTAATAATTCAATAAGATTTAATAACATATCTAGCTGCAACACATTAAAGCATTTAATCCTTATATTAGTGGAGAAGGATTACAATGTCAATTGCATTTCAGAATCAGAAAATAAACAAATAAAATGAGCACTGCTGTCATGCATATCATGAACACAAAACCATACAAACAGTTTGTCTAATGAAGTTAAAGTCAACCAAACAAACCACCTAACATCAAGTTTTGGAACAAAGAGCGAATTCTGCTGTTATTTCTGAGAATACTTCAAGGCAGACAAGTCTGACTGACAATTGACAAATGTAGGCTGAAGGGAACTGATGTCAATACCCAATGAGCCAGTCTTGTATTCGAGGTGAGAGAGGCCTGTATTTTCATGAACTCAAGTTGATTCAACACCAAGAAAGAGTCACCAAAGAGTGCAAGGCCATGAGGGAGGGCAAAATTGTCAGAAGTGTCTTTCAATGTAATTGGTTTTTAAACTGGTGGCTCAGAAACTAACTTTGAGGAACAACATGAAGCTGTAATGATGTGAGTGATTAGGTGCTGCTCTCAGGTTGAAACCGATGAGTAAAACATACCGTGGTGAGAATTTGTTCAAAAGATTATGTATTATGTAACAAGCATGTACCAATATTTTTCTTTATTTTTCAATCAGATTTTATTGGTACATTTTATATAAACATAATGATCACATTCATCATAGAGAATTTGTGCCTGTACATGATATAATTTGTTGCTTTTTACCAATTTGAAATTAACAAAAAAAAGTTGCACAGTATTAAATTTTCCACAAGTGTTTATATTTTTCTCTTAGAATATAGTTACAAGCCTATGATTGATCATTATAACAGGATATTGACCCTATTAACAATGATGCAAAACCAAAACCTAAATAAGAAATACACCAACTTTTCCTCATGAACCAGATTTCAAGTGGAATGTGTTAGGAAATCATGTTAAAAATAATAATAAACAAATTCTATTTAAATTAATTTGGTTTCAGTGTGGGGGAAAAAGTATGCTAGAATGTAAAGTCTAAATGAATGAGTAAATAAAGGGCCAAAATGAAAAGGAACAGACTACAGGGGAATAGAATAAAATTTGAGAACAGAAGGTAATTCAGTTGAGTTTTAGGTATTTCTAAATATTTTTTAAATTTCTCAAAACTCTAAAAATTGGCTTTAATATAAGAAATCTAAAGATGTCAATAACAGCATTATTGTATTATCTTAAGAAATCAGTGTGCATGGCTGGTTGAGTTGGAGAATTTCATGTCAAGTTTTGTGTAAATATGACAAAACAAGTAGCAGAAACAAATAAATATCCATTATCTCAATCTGTGTCTCATGATAAGACATACTTGGAATATCACAATAATCAAATTAGAATAAATATATAAAAATGAAAGATACTATTAGTCTATATTTTTCAATGTGATTTTGCTTTCATGCTACTTTAGTTTAGGTTGGTGAAGGGCTTGCTACAAGGTTGACAACAACCTGACAGTTTCCAAGTATGAGCCACAGGAATCAGTTCTCATGTATTATCTATTCCTACATGAAACTTCAAGATAACCCTGTCAAAGGAATTCTCAACTGTTCCTTTCACAACTTATTTATATGTTTATTCTGGAGCTTGGAGATGAAGATGACTTAAGAAGAAAATTATGGGCACCCCAGCAGACAAAAGGACACATCACTTGCTGGTGTACAGCTCAGTGGGCAGTTGCAGAGGCAGGCCCTGCTCTTGCGTGAACCCCAGCAGACAATGGGAGACACTGCTCACTGGTAACCAGCTCAGAGGAAAGGCAGAGGCAGGCCCTACCACACAGACTCCAGCAGCTCTCAGGACGCTTCTGCCCCAGGTAACCAGCAAGGGTTGGGAAAAATAGAAGCGGGCCCTGCACCAGAGCACCCACTGGGCACCATTGGATTCCCATGGCAAGCACTGGCCAGGCAAACCAAACAGTCATGCTCCAGAGAAATTGTAGCCAACATGGGAAGTGCCCGGAACCCCACTACCTGCTTGTTTGGAAGAATCCAGGAAAATGTCAAGACAAAGAAGCAAAAGTCGGTCCCTGGACTCCAACTCAAACAGAGCAAGTCCAGGAGATGAAAACATGGAAGAGATCAGGAGTTGCACACCTGAAGTTTCTTCAGTAAAGGCAACTGAAGTAAAGAGACAACTCCATGAGGCTATAAAAGAAACTAGAACAGAAATACTATCTCAGGTAAAAGAAGAAATGAAAAACATAATAAAAAAATTGCTAAACTTCTCTAAAGAAGACATAGATAAAAAAAATAGAGGAGCAAAGGAAAATGAAGGAAACCATGAATGAACAATACAAGAGGGATTTCAAATGCATGAAATAGATTCAGAGAAATTTCCAGGAAATTTAAAACTTCATTGAAAGCTATCAAAATCATTTGAATGACACTGAAGATAGACTTTCAGACCTTGAAGACAAGTGCTTAGCTTGCAATCAGGAAAGGAAAGACCTCTTAAAAGTAACGAAGAACCAGGAAAGAATAATTCAATGACTGCAAGATGGTGTGAAGGGCAATAATTTAAGAGTGATAGTTATCAATGAATAAACAGGGGTCAACACAAATGACATCAAAAGTCTATTTACAGAAGTATTGGCAGAAAACTTCCCAAACATGAGAAAAGGAGGTGATATTCAGATAAGTGAGGCATATAGAACTCCAGCTAGCCATAACCAAAATAAATCTACACCCTGACATAATAATCAAGAGCCCAGAAACTCAACACAAGAACAGAATATTAAAAGCTGTTACATAAAAGAAACAGATCACTTATAAAGGAAAACCCATCAGAATCATGCAGACTTCTCAACACAAACCATCAAGTCAAGAAAATCTTGAAGTGAAATATTTCAAGTCCTGAAAGAAAACAACTTCCAACCCAGATTGATGTACCCTGCAAAACTATCTTTCAAAATTAATGGAGAAACAAGATACTTCCATGACAAAGAACAACTGAAGGAATTCATGACTGCCAAACCAACCCTACAAAGAATACTGAAGGGCATTTTAGAGAGAGATTAAAAAAGACCATGTTTCCAGGAACAGCAGCAGAGGGGAATCACTGAGCAGGGCACGCAATTGAATGGAGGGGAAAAGTAGGCAGTCAACAGCAGGAAAATAGAATGGCAGACACTAGCCAGTGCATGTTGGCCATATCCATCAATCTAGATGACCTCAATTCACTAGTAAAAAGAAACACAGGAAGAGTGGATCAGGAGACAAAATCCATCAATATACTTTATTCAAGAAACACATTTAACTCAAAAGGGAATTCATAGACTAACAGTCAAAGGAGAGAAAACAAAGCTTTATGTGACAGGGAACCAAAAAAAAATTAGTGATATCTTGCTCATCAGCTGCAGAATGGATAAGAAAAATATGGCATTTCTATACAATGGAAAGCTATTCAGCTGTAAAGAAAGATAACCTCGAGGCTCTTGTAGGTAAATGGATACAACTTGAGAGCATGCTCATGAATGAAATGGTTCAGTGATGTGGGTGAACATCCTGTTGTCTCCCTAGTATAAAAGCTAAAGAAATTAGTGGGATCCAAAATGCACAATAGAGATTGTGAAGGTAAAAGGGGAGAAGATGTCCACAGTGGGAATGCAGTGGCCATTGTTAGTCTATTATCCTGTTTTGAAACTCTGTATTGTTTTCATTGTTCTGTTTAGCTTGGTTTTATTCTGTTTTGTTATGTTTGATTTTATTATATTTGGTGGCATGGACAGCTATTTCAAAATAACAAAATGGATTATAGTAGCCATTATTGATTTCCTATTATCTTGCTCCATAGCCCTGTGTTGCTTTACTTGTTTTCTTTTGATTGATTTTATTCTATTTCACTTTGTTTGATTTTAGTATGTGTGAAGGTACAAGCAGCTACTTTGAAGATAACAAGATGCATTATGGTAGCCACTGTTGTATTCCTATTGTCTTGTTTTGAAGTTCTGTTTTGCTTTCATTGGTTTGTTTTGATTGGTTTTATTCTGTTCTGTTTTGTCTGACTTTTTTGTACCTGAAGGTATGGGCAGTTATTTCGAAGATACCAAGAGGCATTATGGTAGCCATTGTTGATTTCCTTTTTTGTTTTGAAGTCTTGTGTCATGTTCAGTGTTTTGTTTTTATTGGCTATTCTATTTGGTTTTGTTTGATCTGATGATATAAACAGCTACTTTGAAGATAACAAAATGCATTATGGTTGCGACTGTTGTATTCCAACTGTATTGTTTTGAAGTCCTGTATTGCTTTCATTGCTTTGTTTTGGTTAGCTTTATTCTGTTCTGTTTTGTTTGATTTTATTGTGCTTGATGGTATGGGAAGTTGTTACGAAAATAGCAAGAGGTAACATGGTAGCTATTGTTGGTTTATTTTTATCTTGTTTTGAAGTCTTCTTTTATGTTCATTGTTTTGTTTTGATTGACTGTATTCTGTTTTATTATTTTTTTGGTTTTATTCTCTTCAAAATAAATAAAGAAGAGAATTATGGAAGAAACTGGAATTTCAAGAATACCAAATTACATCTTATAGTTTTGTTCATTGCAACATAAATTTCATTTTTATATTTATTATGAATATGCTTGTTTATAAAGTAATGAAATGGAAGTTTTTAAAAGTCATAGTAGAACTTACCTGATCAGAGAATGTTATACTTCAAATCATTCTCTGATAGAATATATAGCATATATTTATTTTAAGTATGCTGATGTATTTTAAGCCACATTCAGAATTACACTTTTGAGATTTTCTAAAAAATTACTATTTTATAAGTCACACAAGATAAACCATCTTGTTATATCATAACTAAACTGCACAATTAAGAAACCAAATGCTCTATTATCCACCTTAATCACTGAATTTTCATGTCCTCTTCTGGCTATGAAAGATTTCTACCTGTTACAAAAAAATATCAAAAGACTCAAAAGATTAAGATTTATCTCTAGTGAGGATATCTTTGATAAGTGAATAAATGTATAAAGCATGCGGTAAGTTCAGAAGTATGCATTTTCAGTTCAGAAGATAATCTTAAGGGTTTCAATCTGATAATCTCAGCAACGGTAGAATCAATCTTCAGGCTTTGGACTTATCCACCTAAGATAGAACATAATTCATTTGCAAGAAGAAGTGCTTCTATGTTTGTTCAAAAAGTATCACATAGCTTTATAGGCACACTGTGTAAATAGAAAACAGTGCTACACACATAAAAATGAGTATAATGAGCATGTCCTTTTACCAAAAGGAAGCAATTATCCTCAATAGCAAGTAATTATTTTAGTGAAAAGTACATTTGCTTTTCAATTTTATTCCACACTAGAACTTGAGATGAAAGAGACCTCGGAGACCATTTAGTCCAAACCACTTAATGTTTCATAGAAGAGGAGAATGAGCCACAGAGAAACTGGAATGGAGGTGATTTGTCCACAATTACATAGTTGTGTGCTCTCTTCCGCATGACATATAGCAAAACTACATAGTTGCAAGTCTTGTATTACAATGTATACCACATGACTAGTGATATAAAGGTCTTCCAGTGACAGCATGGAACATCTCTGGTGAGATATATTTCATAGGAGATTTATATAATCCAACACAATTTTAAGTGTTGAACTATAGAATATGTTAATGTGCCTTTTGTGGACTTCAAAAGGATAAAAAGTGCTGTTAAGTTTCTTTCACATGTCAAGCACACTACACTTTTTCAAACTCACATGTGGGTGATTCGGCAATGTGAATCTTTTAAGAAAAAATATCTCAGTTTCTTTTTCATCAGTTTCACTGTTTTATTACTTTATTCAGACTGAACAGTGAAATCAGAGTGTTCTTTCCCAAATTCATTCATTTCTCATCATCCTGACATTAACACTTGTTCAGTGCTTCTGATTTAGCCAGTATTCTACTCTGTTTTCTTGGAGATAATTTCCAAAATATTTCAGAAAATATTGTTTTTTTATTTTTCAGTTGATAACCTTAATAAAGTCATGAGTAGTCCATTTGGGCTACTGTGGTACAATACCTTAATGTTGGTGACTTGCAAACAAATTCATGTCTTACAAATCTGGAGACTGTGAACTGAAAGACCCAGATGGCGCCAGATTGGTGTCTACTTAACAAATGGTATTTTCTTATGCCTACCTCACGTGGCAGAAGAGACAAAGTCCTCCAGGCTTCTTTTCCAATAGCATTAATTCCACTGATGAGGGAAACTGTTATGACTTAATCACTTCTCTGAGTGGAACACTATTACATTGGAGAGTAGGATTCAAATTTTTCTGTGACCTACTAATATGTAGATCACAGCATTCTTATCATTCATTGTCCAAAACATGTTCACAAAATACTTCCTTTTGCCAATAAAGCATACTTATCAGTGCTTTTCAACTTCTATTCTTTTGAATTTCAGTTAGATAATAGACACAGCATGGTGCAATTTTGTTTTCTCTTTATAAACCTCCAATTTAGATTCCCAATGGTCCCACTTTTAGAAGAGCACCATGAAGTAACTTCCCTTGTTTTTTAGAGGTGGGGAAGTGAAAGGATTAGTAGGAGTCCAGGAATCACTTCATAAAAACATAGCATAGTAAATAAATAAGACTGAAGGAATACATAACTCTGAAAATCATTTTCACCCAAAGTAATGGAACTGTTATAGAATTATATTTTGATAGTCATAATCAAAGATGCAACATAATCTCATAGTGTCTGATAAATACAAACAGGGATTTTTAGCCCCATTTAAGACAGAGCAATGAACCCAGTATATTGAACAATAGTCTAAGGTATAATAACCTAACAGGACCAGAATGGAACCTATACTGAAGGATTCTGTAATTCAAAAGCAGCACTTAATTTTTGTATGAAGAAAGAAAGAGAAACCAGCTTGCACAAAGATTTTATAGAAAAGAAAAGACAGAAAGAATGTGCCCTTTTCCAAAGCAAAAATTAATCTATTAGGCATGAAATACAGAAATCTGGGGAAACAGGTCAGGAATAATATGGAAGAAGTTATAACTATCATTTTTTGATGGGTCAAAGAAGTATTTTATTTTATTTTATTTTATTTTATTTTCGGCACTGGGGATTGAACTCATGACCTTGCACTTGCCAGGCAGGTACTTAGGCCACTGAGCTAGATCCCTGGCAAAGAAGCATTTTTAAGGAGTTTATATTTCATCTGGGAGTAATACAGAACTATTGAAGATATTTCTTTTTTGGATTGGTACAGCAAAGTCATATATTGGAAAGATCACTCTGGCTATAGTATGCAATAAACTGTACCTAGAGGTATGCATGTTAGGTAAGAAACTATTTTTAAGCTGCATAATACAGGATGGTAGCTTGGACAAGGTTAATGTTGATGGGGTTCATGTAATTGGATTCAAGATACACTAAAGTGATTAACTTAATAAAATTTAGTGATCAGATATATAAGAAAAGGGAGATGAATAAATCAGAGGTAGAATGTTGGTTTTTAACTTAGAAAACAGGGCACATGAAAGTGCCATTTCTTGGGAAGGAAATGAAGAAGAAGCTATGATATTTGGAAAGCATATTAATATCAGCATTTCTTTTTTTTATTTTGAAAAGAATACAATCAAACAAAACAAAACAGAATAAAGTGAATCAAAACAAGGCAATGAACATAGTACATGACTTTTAAACAGGGTAAAAAGCAATCGGTAAGGCTACCATAATGCCTCTTGTTATCTGCAGTATACCTGCCCATACCATCAAGGATGAGGAAAATCAAACAAAATGCAACAAACTAAAACAGTAGAAACAAAATAAAACATAACAAAACAAAGCAAAACAATGTAATCAATACAGAATTTCAAGATATTAGCAAAACAGCATTGGCTACCATAATATTTATTATCTTCACAATAGTTGCCTACACCTTCAGACATATTACAATCAAACCATACAGAATAGAGTAAAATCAATCAAAACAAACAATGAAAGCCATACAGGGTTTCTAAACAAGCTAATTGGACATCCTCGATGGCTGCAATTATATATTTTGTTATCTTTAAAATAGCTGTCCATGCCATCAAGTATAATAAAAAGAAAAAAATCAGAATGAAATCAAACTAATCAGAACAATGAATACAATCTAAATTTCAAATCATGATAATAGATTAATAGTGGTCATTTCTTTCCCTTTTTAGATAATTCTTCCCCTTTGACTTTCCCAATATGTATTGTGCATTTTGGATCCCACTAACAGTTTGTTTATGTTTGTTATGCTATGGAGACAACACAAATTTCACCCTTGTAACTCTGGTCCATTACATCCATGAGCACTATTACCAGTTGCCTCTATCTACCTACAAGAGCCTTGAGGTTATCTTCCTTTATAGCTGAGTAGGTTTCCACCCCATGAAATACCATGTCTTTCTTATCCATTCTGCAATTAATGGGCAGGCTACCCCTATTATTATTTT